>VDFB02281492.1:855905742-855932235 GCA_007258455.2 Sequoia sempervirens | reverse complement strand
CAATCTTGAGTTCTTTTGAATACTGGTGCAGCCTGCACACTCATATACAAAACTTCATTTTTACCCCAGTCAACCTTAGGATGAGATTTGTAAGAACAATTCTCATATTCGGGATCAAGGACCACCGAATCTTCAGTCACATTTTCAAGAATTTGGAAAGAAAGACCAAAATTTTGTATATGCTCGAGGATTAACCTCATATGATCTCTTTTGAACAGTTCATTTTCATCAATACAATCCTCCCAAAAATATTCAATAGAAGGTTGATGTTGATATGAGCTTGCAACGTACAAGTTTCGTCTTACAAAGCCCTTGTTGTCAAAATTGGCTCTTGCAAACAAGTGATGGAGATTATATTCCTTAAGAATCTTTTCAACACCTTTAGCCATCTAGTTGCTTTTTCACGTGAAGGAAGGAGTCTCTAATGGGAAAGCATACCCCCATTTTCCCATATTCGTGTATTTTATATTCACTATGGCCATTTGTCTACAAACCTCCAAAAACACCAACAAATCTTTAGGATATTTGGGAAATTTTAATGGGGAATTTTCGTAACCTCCTACCCTCAAATAAGAAAATCTATCAAATTGAATATAAAAACTTCCAAACTTCAACACCAAAGAATTTGACTTAAGGGAAAAACGTATTTTAGGGTTTCCATCTAGTTTCCTCACAACTTCCATAAAAAATGCATCATTAACAAGGCAATATTCTCCCATTCCAACTTGCTTGGTAAACTATGGATAACATTTATATATGGACATGCCAGAAGTCAGAAATACCCATGGTTTCAACCCTAGCTAGAAAGATCTCTGACTGGAAATGATATATCAAGCAAGAACATAGATGGAAAGTGGTAGTCTTTTGAAAATTGACTAATTGTTCATGTAGATGAAAGAAAATTATCTTAGCCCAATCAATAAATACATCATCATCATAGATAACCAAAATAAACTGACACATCTAGTCTTCAAATAGTTCAATTTGTGCATTCCCGACAATGTGGTGAAGCAAAGCAATGGTATCAACAATTTCCACTTTAAAATGCACCCTTTTAGGTTTACTGGGTAACTGGGACTTACCTCTTTTCTTTGACTTTAACCATCCTTTGGCCATAGAATTTTTACACCAGGCTTCATTAACCCTGAAAAACTTGTTAGCTGCTACAATAGACATCTCCTTTATAGGTGCCTTCTCTAGAATTCTCAATGCCTGGGAAATGACTTCAGGGGAAATTTTAGCAACAATGGTCCCGTCCACAGCCTTGATTTCTTGAGTTTTTGGAATGTACCTTCTCGCACATGCAACAATTAGGTCTACGCTCAACACAACTTTTGGAAAACCCCCAACATGAGCTAATCCACTTTCAAGTACCTTTGCGCCTACAACAGACTTTTCTTTACTTTCCAAACGTGCCCAAAATTCTTCCAATTTAAAAATTCTCATCTCTGTATCTCTCACACTGAGCCAACGATTTTCAATTTCAGACTACATGAGCTCACCATGCTTAAAGAAACACTTGAATTCCTGAAGAAATAATAGTAGTAGGTTGAAGTACAACCGAATTTTTAATAAATAAGTTCTCAGCACCTTAAGCCATGTAAAATGACAAGACGTGCATTTGGTGTTGAATTAATATGACACTTTATTTTATTTTGTAGTAATGAAAACCCTAAGGTTTGCGTGCCTTATAAAAATATTTGATAAGACGTATCTTGGTTGTACCGTACATCTTATTAAATGCAAGAATGGTGCCTCAAAACCTGCAGAACAAACAACAAACCTCTTTGTCGCGGAAAACTGAAACTTAATACCTAAAGTCAGGAGTTATGAAGTTTTGAGAACCTTCGACTCACCGACCACTCACTTGACGCTACAAAGGATAATAAGTCAGGCCATAAGAAAGTTAGGAAAAACAAAAAACTGACGACAATGACTACCAATAGGGAACGCCAAAGAACTAAGTTTTGAAATTTGGAGAACACGTGACAAAGAGTTAGAAACTTAGGGAAAACCGCGACAAAGGAATAAAATGAATATGAAGGCCTTTAACTTAAGTGGGAAAGCTCAATTTAAAAGAGGACATAATTAAAAACATGATATATAGTAAATTAATGGGTAAATACATCGAGAAAGTGGGTCGTTAGAAAATGGTGTTTATCTGAATACATCTTCTAACCGTCACTGTATCCTCAAGGAAATGGACAAGCCGGAAATCCACAAATAAGAATCTTCAAGATTATCAAGTGACTATGGAAGAATGAGAGCTTGGCATACCAAGTTGAAATCAGCCTTGTATCATAGGAATTACACCAAAAAGATCAATAGGACTATCACCATACATGCTTGTGTATGGAAAAGAGGAAAGACTGCCTATTTCACTTGAACTTCTAGCCCTTGATCTAGTCAACTAGCTTGACATGATTGAAGAAGAGCCTATGATAGCAAGATTGGCTCAGTTGATTAAGCTGGAAGAGATTAGAGATGAAACAATGAAGAAGATTGAGCAATACCAAGCTCAAGTGAAGAGGTCATTTGATAAAAAAGCATCTCCAAGAGTATTCCAAGAAGGTGACATGGTGCTAAAGTGGGTTGAAATTTAAAGTAAACATGGAAAGAACTCTAAGTTTGATGCATTTTGGACTGGGCCTTACATTATAATTGAGCGGAAACAACATAATGCCTTCCAATTATCTAAGTTGGATGGTGAAGTGGAGCCAATCCTAGTGAATGGGATTCACCTCAAGCATTGCTTTTGAGGTATGATCTAAATCTATACATATTTGAGTAGATTCTAGATGTTTAATAAGTGTTGTTGCACATTGATTAGTTGCATCTTTGTTTTCTCTAAGTGTTGTTTTGCACAGTTGGTTTAGTTTACTTTAAGTTTTGCTTGGGGGGAAATAAGGAAAACCTTGCTATTAATTGATTATGGTTCAATCAAGTAAACATCTCTCATTCATAACATGGAATGGGGATTCAATGTCATGAACAACACATGTTTAATCAGTGGAACTATAATCAGTTGCAACAAAGTATCAAACAATTACAATAGTATGAATGAACTATGTACCAAGTTTTGAGTCAGAAAAAGGAAAAAATGGACTCCATACCCAATGGATAAGCAAGGAAACTAGCCTTATTTTTTTAGTAGGCAAACACCCCTGAGAGGTCGCCAAGAATGTTACTATTTTTTTTCTTCCCACATAAATTAGTGAAGTTTTAAGGGGAAATTATTTGCTGGGGTATAATAAATTTTGATGTTGAGACATCCAATGAATCTTTGCTTTTAGAATGAAAGAGTTTTTCTAGAATTGATTTATCAGAATCATTCAAACAGTTTAAATTGAACTGTTGAGCAGTCCTAACAAAGCAACAAACATTTAGAGTACGTTATGTAAAACTAAGTTATTTTTCTGCAATGTTTGTCATTGCTGATTATCAGAAAATAATTACAATTCTGGAGCAAAGTATGCTAAAAATATTACTTCATTTTGATTACAAAACATGTTCTTAAAAAAAAATCATATTAGTTATTTCAGATTATGTAATTGAGAACAAGTCTAAATGGAGACACAAGTCATTACATACTTTGAAGTAACTGATATATTAAAAGCCATGTTTCTGTAACCCCACACAAGCTGTGGGTATGACTAAGTTGATTTAATTCAACAACAAGTGTAAACCATACATCTAAAGATGAATTAAAAGAAGAAAGACACATAAGAGGAAGGTCATGTTCATCATTTCCTTAAGGGTTGATGTAGGGTTGACTCATTACTCTCCAACTTGATTTTTGATGTCTTTAATGTTTCCTCTTGCTCCAGAGTTCCAGATATACTTGCAATTGTTTGAGAGATTTTGATAGAGCTCAAGGCATGATATCCAATGAAATGCTTAACAACAGATATATCATTTATAGTTATTATCAAATTAAGTCAACTAAGTCATTATTTGAGAGATTAATGAAAACTGCCAGATCAAATCATCAAAGTCATCTATGTAGCTTTTTAAAGATAGTGAATAGGCATACATATTGAGTTCACAAAGCAATCATCAAGGGAGATCACAATGCCATGAAAGTATCATCAGAGAATTCAATAAGTATTGCTTACATATCTGAAACAATAATAACAAATCTTATTTTTGTTAAAATGTTTCATGTGTGTTATATTTGCAAAGCATTCTATGGGGGACACTTATTTCATTAGAAGAATCTTTGAATGTATAAAATCAACCATGAAAACTTTTCAGTAACAATGCAAGAAAAGTACATAACAATGAATGTCAGAGATGGAGGGAAGCCATGAAATAATTTCATCAAAGAGATTATTTATTCATTGAAGCAATCATGTCAAGTACTCAAAGCAACTGATAATCTACACATACAATGTCTTAGTACAAAGAATGGCTTTCATCTACAAGAATAATCATGAAGGGTGTCACTTCATTAGAGTCTTGGAATAATCAAGGAATGATTTAGGTAATGTAGACACTATAAGAGGGTAGCCTGAAGGTCAATCACCATAGCCAGAGCTCTTGCAAAAAAAAGAAAATGAAATGCCCACATGGATATTCATTATTTTATTCATTTTCAGACACAAATGCATTTTTGAGATGCATAGAAGCATATGTAGAAACCCTGATGAATAGTGGAGTTTCTGTTTCAAAAGATACCCAAAGCAGCTTACAGGCCATGACCATATATTTGAAAAAATAGAAGTTTTTATGGAAAATATTTGATATGTGGCCATGAACTTGAAGGATAAGTAATGAAATGGGGATTCAAAGTTCACAAATAGCTTACCCTTATTTGTTACTGGGGTGGAATAAATAAAATTTGCAAGTATTTCTCATATTTTATTCTCCAAGAAAGCTCAAATAAGAATCCATGACGGCCAAGACAAAAAAACATACAGAGAAATCATTAGAAGGAATGCAGAAGTCGTGGCCTCAGAGGCCAAACAAGCTTTCAAAATCTTTCAAATTGCATGACAATCTTCTAGATCTTGAGAAAAATAAGACTTACCACGTTTTCTTCAAAGGAAATCTTCAAGAAAAAAGCATGAAGGCAGAAATTTCTTTCTTCAAAACTCGGCCAGAGACAATCTATGGCATCCAAGACAAAAACCACAACAGAAAGCAAAATTTACATAGAAAATAATTAGAAAATTATGGATAGGTTGCGGCCAAAAAAGATTTCAAAAGCTTTTCAAGACAAAGAGAAACTCCCAGATTCAATCAAAATCGAATTTACATTCTTAAAAGCTTCAAAATTTTCAAAGAAATGGTGTAGGAAGAAGCATTTCTAGCTACAGAGCTCGACCTATGGTTTCCATGATGGCGACACTTCTCAAGAACAACTTGAAGTTTCCAGAAGGCGGTAAATGAAATGAAGATAAAATGAATGTTTCCTTTTGTTTTAGGTTTTGACAAACCCTAAGAGAAGGTTGATGGAAGAGATGAATTTTTGCCTTAGGTTTAAGTTTCTATTAAAAAATTAATTCACTTATGCTCGGTCATGGCATATCTCTATGCCTTATGTTTTATTTTTGAATGTTTTTTAAAATATCTCATAAGACTTAATCAATATAAGTCTTTTTATGTTTGATTATGACTTCTTACTTTGCATTTGAAATTAAAATGTAAAACTTTATTTTAAGTGATGATTATAAATCACTTCTAATAAATTTTATTATTGAATGCAAAGTAAAATATCTTATGATGTAACTTTCAAATGATGGATTTGAGGGGATTAATGGATCCTTAAAGTTTAGCTTGAATCTTGGAACTGGTTGGAGAATTCAATGCCAACATGTGGAGCAAAATCAGGGATTTTGAAGTAGTTAATTGAGAGTTTTACTTCAATTAAGGATTCTAATTGATGAAGCTTCAATCAAGGAGTTTTTTGAGGAACATAACTCCTTGATTCATTCAATTATAACCCTATTTTGGAGGGGTTTTCAGTTGCATACGACCCATGAGGTTGTTTTGAGTTTGACAACTCTTTATACATGTTTTGAGGAGTTGCTTTTAGTTACATGCCTGATTTGAGGGAGAGGATGGACAACACATCATTTCTTGGAGCCAAAATTCAAATTTTGAATTTTTGGAACCTTTTCTATAATTCTTCTTTTCTCTCATTTCTTTCTCTAGTTCTAAGTTTGGGGACTGTTGTGGCAAATTGTTCATTCTTTGTAACTCATTTTCTTATGAGTTCTATAGATTTGTAATGCAAGTATCTCATGTTTTTCAATAAAATCTTGTTTCCTCCTCAATAATTCTTTGAATTTAGTGTTGATTGTGAATTAAATGATAAATTATTGTGTCATCCTTTGTCTTTATGAAAATCCTTCAATACTGAGTGCAAAGAGTGGCATGTCATAGTGCAGGTCTGTGAAAGTGTTTTCACTTTGTTGAATCAAAAATTATGAAAAAATTGTTGTTTTCCTTTTATGAACATTAGGAAAGTTAAATCCTTTCATAAGAATCATTTTTGCAGGCATGAGTAGCAGAGTTGTGAGATTGTATAGCTTTATTTATTGAGTCATCTTGTGAGATTTTAAAAGCAGGTTCAAATCATTTTTCAGTTGGTGAACCACCACATAGTTTAGTTTTTAGTTTCTGCATCATCCTTCTTACCCTTTTCCAATTTGAATAAATAGTGTTTAAAGAAATATTCAAAGGGAGCCAACCCATAATCTGTAGGTCTACCCTCATTATAAGATACCCATAGCCTGAGAGTAGTCCCATGTTGCACAGGATTTAGAAGTTTTTCAACTTTTTTTCGGGTGCAAATCCTGTATTAACGGTAATAATATACGTAACCCTAATATAACTATTATATGGTTAGTATACTATTATAATAACTATAATTATTATACCATTCAAACTAGATATAAATTTGGGTGATTAATCATAATTACAAATATATATATAGTTATTCATACTATGATTAATCAATATATCATTACCAATTAAAGTAAAACTTAATCTTTGATATAGTTATGGTATGGTTATTACTTATTATTAGTATATCTATTAGTATACTATGTAATATAGTATTAATACTATATAATATCCATATGGTATGATATAATAGCTATACATATTACTATTGGGATATATTGCTTTATTTTTTGTTATACATATTACTATTCATATATTAATAAGATTTATTGTTATATACTACTAATAACCTTTAATATTGTATAATTTAATTAGGTTTCATATAATATCTTTCTTATATTTAGTTAAATTAACATATAATACTTAAAAATTAGGAGACTTATAAATCACACCATAAATCACTATATAGTTCTTGAGGTTGAAAATCATTAATTGTCTACCAAAAGAAAACCTATTCGTTGTAAATGGTTGTCTAAGAAGGTATTCAAATCTAGAGTCTTCAAGTGTCATGACCGAATTTTTTTTGTTAGAAAAACCCTTTAAAAAAAAATATATATATAGAGGAGGATGAAATATAACCCTTCCCTAATAAATACTAACATTTGATCTATACCACTGTAACCTAGATTATAACTATTGGTATTATCAATAGTGCCATTACTAAGTTGGTCTGTGTAATAATTACTAGATCTAGCCTCTCTGCATGCTGTTGTTACTTTAATCACTCTTGATAAAAAAACTCCCAATTAATAATTAAAATATAGACCACAAAAGGGTAAGAACCTCTTAATTCCATGATATTTCCCTTTTAACTGTACCAGTATTATCACTAGACCCATGTACTACTTGTACGATGACTAAACCTTATACAATTTCTAAGGTCGATTACTTACACGGATAAGTCATATCTAGATTTTTGAATAACATTGACTTAAATTTTTGTGGTATTCTTAGTAGAGATTTTACTCTAATAGCCACCATTATAATCTTGTTCAGCTAGTTGCTATTAAGAGTAGGTGGAAGGCACATTACCTCGACTCACAGGTTACTCATCCTTTGACTAACATTAAGAGTAATAATGATATCAAATATATCAAAAATATTAAGGTTAATATTATAAAGATCCTTGCATCACCAATATACAACATTAGTAACACTCTTAGGACCATTAATAAAACAAAGAAAGATAAGCTATTTAATCACTGAATAATTTTTAACATAATCATATTACTTCATCTAATCCATACTTAAACATTTGTTTTATTCGCATTTACCTACTAATAGTAACATAACCCTTAGCCACTAGTCCTCACTTAAAGGATTAATGTTGCATTAATAAATTAGCTTTTACCTTCAAATAACGATCAAGGACACTTTGAATAGTTCTTTTAGCTATCTTAATAGATTCTGATTTAACCCTCGATAGATTAAGGTTAATATTATAAAGATCCTTGCATCACCAATATACAACATTAGTAACACTCTTAGGACCATTAATAAAACAAAGAAAGGTAAGCTATTTAATCACTGAATAATTTTTAACATAATCATATTACTTCATCTAATCCATACTTAAACATTTGTTTTATTCGCATTTACCTACTAATAGTAACATAACCCTTAGCCACTAGTCCTCACTTAAAGGATTAATGTTGCATTAATAAATTAGCTTTTACCTTCAAATAACGATCAAGGACACTTTGAATAGTTCTTTTAGCTATCTTAATAGATTCTGATTTAACCCTCGATAATAAGGTTAATATTATAAAGATCCTTGCATCACCAATATACAACATTAGTAACACTCTTAGGACCATTAATAAAACAAAGAAAGGTAAGCTATTTAATCACTGAATAATTTTTAACATAATCATATTACTTCATCTAATCCTATTAAACATTTGTTTTATTCAGATTTACCTACTAATAGTAACATAACCCTTAGCCACTAGTCCTCACTTAAAGGATTAATGTTGCATTAATAAATTAGCTTTTACCTTCAAATAACGATCAAGGACACTTTGAATAGTTCTTTTAGCTATCTTAATAGATTCTGATTTAACCCTCGATAGATTAAGGTTAATATTATAAAGATCCTTGCATCACCAATATACAACATTAGTAACACTCTTAGGACCATTAATAAAACAAAGAAAGGTAAGCTATTTAATCACTGAATAATTTTTAACATAATCATATTACTTCATCTAATCCATACTTAAACATTTGTTTTATTCGCATTTACCTACTAATAGTAACATAACCCTTAGCCACTAGTCCTCACTTAAAGGATTAATGTTGCATTAATAAATTAGCTTTTACCTTCAAATAACGATCAAGGACACTTTGAATAGTTCTTTTAGCTGTCTTAATAGATTCTGATTTAACCCTCGATAGATCTAGTAATGATGGATCTGAATTCAATGTCATGTGGTAATATCATTTTAATAAAATGTTATTTTGGTTTCATTCTATCATGATAAACTTGCACTAATTATTAATGTTCTCTAAAATTTAATATTATGTTCAATACCAATATTTGTTTGCTCAGCTTAATCCCATATTCAATTACTCACTAACTCAATACTAATGATCGTGTAACACTACTATTTAAATGTTATGAGGTTATTTTAATTCCACCCCTTAAGGATTTATATTTATATTTATTATTATTAATATTATTTTTATTGGACATTTGCACCTTTTTAGAAGAGACATTATCGTTGGTTGGTTGATACTTAGTTTCTAACAAAACTTCACACAAGTGCTAGTTCTTGGAACCTCTTAAAATTGGGGAGAGAAGAGAAGTGCTATCATATGGTTTAGAACATAGAGCACACCCACTTTCAAACTATTCCACTCAAGGATAACCCTAGAGATCTCAATGCAAAGGAGAGAGAGATCTTGTGATAGGGATGTCCTAGGGGCTGAATGTAAACTAATGGGGGGTTCACCACCAAGTAAGAACTTAGAGAGACAAATGGAATGCAAGATGTAATACCAAACCCTTATTTAATTCAAACTTTAATTAAATGACCTAGAAATGTATGCAAAATAGAATAACATATTGTAAGATGAATTGTGTGCACCTGGGAATCTGAAGATGACTGGATGGAGTTCTGAAATGCTAGAAAATATGACTTTAATGTTGATTAGGACTCATTCTCCAAGCTGGGAAAATCAGTCCAAAATTTGGGTTTCTGTGCGGGAATGAGAATTTGGTAAATGGGTAACCAAATATGCAAAAATATGAATTTTGACCAAAATTGGGACTCATTCGCTAGAAGTGGCAAATCATTCCATAAGGTTTTTTGAAACTTTAGGATATTAATTTATTCCTCTCAGTCTACTCAACCTACTTCTTTAGGTTTTCAGATCCGAATATTTGTAAATCAACCTGTAGGTGTTCTCCAATGCTTGATGACAACTTTGACGACTTCTAGGAACTTTGACAACTTTATCCAAACTTTCTCTTCAATGTTTCTTCAATCTAAACCTACAAATCACACACTAAAGAGAAGGAAAAATGTTGGTTTGTTAGTGGATAGGGGTTTTCCTTGGTCAAACCTTGTTTTGGTAATCAAACCTTGAAATAGAATGAAATAGGAATGGAGAATGATGAATGAAAAAAACAAGATGTTGTAACTCACCAAACCCTAGCAATAAAGGCTACAAACATGTATGATATGGATCTAATGGATGTAGATCTTGACTCTTGTTTGGGTGATGTGATATTGACTTGAAATGCTTGCTTGAATCTTAAAACTCTACATCACAATTGTTAGCTCAAAAACAAACATGATGCATGAAATCCTTGACATGATGCTTGATACTTGAATAATGCTCTAGACTGCTTGATAATCTTCCCATGAATTCTCTTGAATGCTCTTGTAGACACTTGAATGCACTTGTGAACTCAAACTTTCTATATGCATGAATACTTAAATGCTTGGGGGTTAAAATGAGTGAAAGAAACTTGTATTTATACTCAATTATGCAAGAATTCCCGAAATTACAACACTACAAGTCGACATCAAATCTAGGATAATAAAATTTCACCAAAAATTTGAATTAATTTTTATTTTGGGCCAAGTGGGACTCATTCGCCGAAGGTGATGAATGAGTCCCATTAGGCATAATTTTTGGGACCATTTTTAAAAATTATTAGAAAGGTGTGAAACCAAGTTCGGGACCCAAAAACCTAGGTGGGACTCATTCGCCCAAGGTGGTGAATGAGTCCCAGATCACTAAATCTAGGCCAAACAAGCTGAAAACACCTGAATTATGATTAGATGTTGATTTGTGTCGAGATTATCCTAAAAAAGATGCAATAAATGAGGCTCATGGATGGAAAATAAGGAAAATTAAAGCATAAGAAATCCTAATTATTAATGAAAACCCTAGAAAAGTGTGAAAGTGTGTCACAACACTTTACAACACTTTAAATAAGGTAGGATTAAGTTCAAAAAGAGATTTATTAGGTGTAGTTAATTAATAAAACCTTAAAAAAGTGTTAAAGTGTGTTACAACACTTTACAACACTTTAGCAAGGTATCATTTATCTTCATTAGTTCACAAGGGCCCAAGACCTAATGTGAATGTATCAAGCACATTATTAGTCTACAAGGAGGGCCCAAACAAGCAAGGAAAAGTAGAAGGGATACTTTTCCTGTTGCCACATTTAGCCCCCACTTTAGCGACAGGATGAACCTACTTCAAACTCACACTAAAGTAGACAAAAACACACATCAAGAGGGGTCCAAGTGTACCAATGTTGATAAGATAGGATGAAAATGATGAAGAGGGGTGATCAAACCCCCAATATCAAGATCCCATGGCAAACCAACATAGACACAAAAGGACACACATGAAAATGATAAAGAGCATCAACA
The DNA here is from genome assembly GCA_007258455.2 of Sequoia sempervirens. Classification (NCBI taxonomy): domain Eukaryota; kingdom Viridiplantae; phylum Streptophyta; class Pinopsida; order Cupressales; family Cupressaceae; genus Sequoia; species Sequoia sempervirens. Next base: position 855,920,434 of record VDFB02281492.1, on the reverse strand, counting down.
AAGCACAAGCATGTACTGCCAAAGACAAAGAAAATGAAACAAACTGAAAAAGAAAGGGCCGGATCAAGCTTTGACCATTTGTCTGTCACAATGTGGATTAGATCTAGGTTTTTTGTTTGAAAAATGTGATGGAACTTCAAAAAAAAATTCTCCTTGTGTTCCATTCCTGCCATGCCTTCTGTCACTGGTCTTTCATGGTGTTGGAATTTTTCCTTGGGTTGGGGGTTTTAGCCTTATTTACATGTAAAACCCTTGTGTTTATTTTACGCCTTGGTTGGGATCTTTTTTGATGTTACTTTTTGAAGGGTTTTAAAATGACTTATGTCCTATCGGTTCGTCTAGGCTGGGTCCCTTTGTTTTAATTTTTATTTCCTCCGCTGGGTTTTATTTTCCTAAGTCTTGGTTGGCCCCATGTTTCATCGTTTAAAAACAACTTATGTAATTGTTTACCATCTGCCTAATGATGCCTCCTTGTCCTCTTAATAAATATTTTGTTTTACAGAAGGATGAAATTTGCACTACCGTTAAACAATTGCCTTCAAATATCAACGGTTTCCCACCATCGCATGATTGGGAATTACAAGATCTTTATTGATCAAGATATCACGGGCGGGTGCCATGTGTCCTTTCTGGGGAATGAAGTTAGCTTGACCATTGATCAACTTCCATTTGATCTTAGTTGTTCCCCGCTATCCCATGATGACCCCACCACAGTGCTTTGATTGATCGTGATATCGCGGGTGGGCGCCATGTGTCCTATTTGGAGAGGTTGAAGGGGATAAAGTATGAGTGACCATCAATCAAGTGTTGTAAAGATCAACGGTCGCTCGCCATCACATGATCGAAAGTTATAAGGTTTTTACTGATCGTGATATCATGGGCGGGTGCCACGTGTCTCATCTGATGAAGCCGAAAGAATAAAGGAAATACTGTCTAGCTTTAATACATTAAAAGGTGGGTTACTAAAGTGCTCTTAAGGTGCACGTGTTTTATAATCTTGGTGAAAAAGTTGCTTTACGATTATTGGTAAGGTTGGCGACTATGTTGAATGAACAAGATCACTAATGCTCAAGATCTACGATTGCCTGCCATCGCGTGATCCGAAGTTGTAGGATCTTTATAGATCGTGATTTCATGGGTGACCACCACGTGGACTTCCTTGGCAGCGTATGGTATGGTGGGCCCCTTATTTTCCATGTTGGTGATTGTGTCAGCTTATTTTGAAGGTGGTCGTTTGATCATTTGATCTAACTGAAGGATCAACGGCTAGAATTTAAGTCTAAGTCAAATATGATTGGATCCATTCGTGTAGTGCACGGGTGATCTTTAATGGTGGATGAGACACTTACTGGCATGATTTAATCAATAAATCAGATGTTGCAGTTACAACGGTTTCCTATTTTTCTTTAATGGCATTCTCAGCACGGGTTTCTGGTGGTATTTTATTGTTGCATAATTGGATCCATTAAAGAGCGATAATAATTGTGGTTTATTGGTGTGCCAATTGGCTAGTGACATGTGTAATTTCTGGCCCAATGCTTGTTTGCTCCTTCATTTTCTATAAGGACGTCAAGGCCAGAAGTACAGGTGAGCAAGTTAGATAATTTTTGTCGAGTCTAGGTGAAGTTGCAGAGCAACTTGTAAAGTTTGATGGTTTTAGAGAGAAATGCAATTTAGGTTATGGGTCATTCTGTAACAGGTTTTGAGTTCATGGGGATTTAATGTTGTATAATAGTACTAGCATTTGAGTTGAAATGATAAATTCAAACTCATGTCTCTCCATTGTACATGCATATCTAAACTTTGAATAAAATAACTAAGGGTTGTTTCATTCATCTCACTATTGTGGTGTGTATGATTCTATTTTGGCTTTGATTCAAGGAATTAATTAAAATGCTTGAATGGGATTACAGGTAGATATGTTCTGTATAAGGATTTGATAAGTAGTATTGAGTTAGAATACATATTGATGAGATTACAAGGTAATGTCATTAAGGATCTCATATGTTATGTGTTAAATCTATCATATGCCTTTAGATACTTATGAATTTGACTCCTCCAATGGATATATGGCACTGATCTAAGTTGTACTTATTTGTATACTTCAGTATTTGTTTTTCTTTGCCTAGAGCTTGCTACAAATTGGAAATCAATGACTATCTTATACTATGGATTGTGTTTAGTTACCTCATGCTCCATGTAGTTGATATTATCGAAGAACAACCAATTCTATTCGATATTATCCTATCATGTTGAGCTATTAAGTGAGATTATTTGCTATTTTTAATGTTGTTTATAATAATGGTGTAGAGGTTGTAAACACATTAAGGGATTATCCTCTTGGGTCTTGCAGAGCCCAAAGTGTAGGAGGATTTTTTAAAGTCCTCGTCAGTTGGTCCAGGCCCTTCGAGCTGCCCTTGATTGGAATTGGAAATTCCATAGGTAGATTAGAAGACAAACCTGGTTACAGTAAAAAGAGAACCAACAAAATAGCGACTCTACTAGGGAGCTAATTTTAATGTTTCTTGTTAGTGTGTCGATTGTCCATTTTGCATAGAGTTTTCATATTGTTTCTATGATTTGAAGGTTGAGCCTATAATTCCGTGTTAGGTTTGTCTTCTTCTTCTATTTTCATAAGCGTTAAGAGTTATCTTGTAAAGCACTTTTGTGTGTTGTCAGTACGAGGTTCCAAAGGTTTTCATTCTCCACCATGTGTCTTTAGGTATTTGGTATTCCCAAGCTAATTGGGTGGTGAATCTAAAGTCTCTGCACTAGTGTGTATTTTATTGTGAAAGGTTTATTATAAGTGGAAGGAACTTTTGGACTAGTACGAAGAATGAAGAACACTAGATCATTCATGAAGAATCATCTAGAACAGAAATTGGAAGGTGAACTTCCCAAAGTGAGGAAGAAGGACTGGATAAAGAAAAGACTAGAATCTAGTAATGCTGCTCTCGCATCACAGAGCCTTATACACCAAGGTACAAATAAGCTTTTACACCCTATCCCTAAAATTATTGAAGAGGTGTCTAGAAGTTCTGAGTCAGACAGTGGTGGATTTTTTGATTCATTATTTAATACACCGGTTCAAGAAGATGTGACATGGAAAAGTAAAGGGCCTGTTAGTGTCAAATATGCTGAAAAAAGAAGAGACAAGAGTAGAAGTCGAAGCTGTCACAAAGAATACACCAGTGATGTGCCTCCTCCTCCTGCTGAAAATGATGTAAACCCTTTATTGTCTGAACATGTACTGGAAGGGGTAAATTTAATAGATCTAGATGATACATCAAGTTCTGATGTGACTTTGCCTGACCCTGATGATGTTTTTGGAGACATTAATTCTTTGAGGTGGGAAATCCAAAAGAAAGTTGAGCTCAGACTGAAAAGAGAAAAAGAAAGAGAAGAAGAGTTGAGGAATGTTGTGATTGAAAGGGATAGGTTGATGAGACAGTTGGAAAACATGAAGTTCCCGAACCAAGCAGAACCTAAACCAAGTGTTGAGGGTCCGATTGTACAGAAGATTGCCAATAAGGAAGCAAAGCCTATGTCTAAAGAAAACCCAGTAGGCCACATTGATGTCCAACCCAAACTTGCTGACCCAAAACCCTCAAATCATGTTAAGTCTCAACTGAGTAAGCCTGTCTTAGATAAGGGAAAGCAAAAGGTCGAGGGGATTAAAATAAATGAGAAGGTGACTCCCCATTTCACTCAACAAGATCTCCAGCCACATGTGTCATTTCAAACAGAATCTGCCTTAGAAAAAGCTAAAAGGAAGAATGAAGCTCTGACAAAAGAGTTGGAGAGAACAAAGATTAAGGCTGCAAATGCAAAAATGAAGAGAAAAATAAGTTTCCTAAAGATGTTAAACATGGATGAGGCTACACAAGCTGCAACCTCATCAAATCACCAAGATGTTTTAAAGGACGGTCCTAAAATTAGTCCAAACCCCACCATAAATAATTATGGCCTAAAGAATCATGCGACTAGGTTTGTAAATCCAAATCAGGATAGTTCTAGGGTACAAGATTTAGGGTCTGGCGTTGATCCTCAGAAGAATGAAGGATTATTTCAACGATGACCTATATAGTTGGAAAGGTATAGGCCATTGTTCTTTGATGGTATTCCTGGTTATCCAAATTCCATTCCCGCTGATTTTAGAGAAAAGATGAATAAGTTTGTTGGCAATAATGCTGTGAGAGTAGAGGAACACTTGAAAGCTTTTATGGATATGCTAAATGATTATGAGGTAGAACATGAAGATGTTGTAATGAAATTTTTTGTACAATCTCTAGTAGAAGATGCGAGGGATTGGTATAGAGGTCTACCTAATGCTAGTATTGGTTCATGGGATGAGTTTGAAAAGTGTTTCAAGGAGCAGTATGGTGATAAAACTAATGCTAGTTTTATGTTAAATGAATTTAATAACATCAAGAAGTCATTGAATGAGCCTGTGACAGAGTTTAATTTAAGATTTCAGAAAGCAATGTATAAATTGTTTCAGGTTTTGAGGCTTGATGAAAATGTTTGTTTAACTACATATTTCAATGCTTTTGATGCTAAAATAGCATATCTCCTCAGAGATAAGGACCCTTAGACTATGAGGGATGCATTTAGGGTGGCTATAAATATTGAGAAAAATAGAAGAGCTTCTGGGAAGTATGGTAGGAGAGAAGAACTTGCACTTTTAAAAAATCCTAAGAATAAGACTGAGAAGATTCTGGATGCAAAGCCTAAGGATGATGAAAAGTGGGAAAAGGTTTACAATACTCTAAAAGACATAAAGAAAATTGTTGCTAAGCAAGAGAAGGGTATAGGAAATGAAAGGCAACCTTATAATAAAAATGATAGGCCACTCAAATTGCAAAATTATCCTTATAATACAAATTGGAAAGATGGAAAACCAATCTTGCCTAGCCAAAACCTAAAAATGATCAACATATGCCAGACCCCTTGCAGAAACATTTAGTGAATCTAGTCACAGATAGACCATGGTGTGAAGTGTGTGAACATCCACATGATCAAAATTATTGTGGGGTTGCTCAGTTGCTTGTTGTTGAGGAAGTGGAAGAGGATGTCCATGATCAAAGATTGAAATATGAGCAGGATGATGTAGATGCTTGTATGGACATATCATACATTGATGAGGCAGAATGTTCTTCTGATGATGAAATACAGGAAGTTGATGTGGATAATCAGAGGCAAAGAAGTGAGATGTATCATCAACAGATATTTTTTGATGAGGAAGGTAATTTTGATCATAATGCTTGCAATATGGAACAGGCTGAAGATTCAGTGTCCTTAAGGAGACCATCAGAAGAAGAGATTTCAAGATTGATTGAAGAAATGGATGCTCAAACGAGAAGTTCACTTCAATTGAGAAATAGAACTGTGGGTGGTGAGCAAGGTAAACCTGCTGGCTTGTTTATTAAAGAACAAAAGGATAAAAATAGAGGTGTTAAGGTTGACAACAAAAAGGATGCTGTAAAAGTCAAAGAGGTTAAGAATGATAAGGTTTGGGAAAAAAAGAACGAAGCCCCAAAGCCTCAAGAAGGTTTGAATTCAGCACTGGTGAAGACCAAGGTGATTACAAAGGTAGTTGAACCTGTTGCAAAAGATAGGAAGCAAAAGAAGCTAGGAGGAAGTAATCAACAAGAGAAAAAGGAAAATGATGAAGGTATGATGTCTAATTTGCCTAAATATACACCTGTATATATGTTTCATGTTCTTTCTTAAGTTAAAGTAACCGCACCTTTGTTAGAAATGATGAGAATAAATGAACACAAAGAAAAGACAATAGCCTCGATCACAGATGTTGCTGGTAATAAGACTAAGCAAGGAAGTGGTAAAGAAGTGAAGGATAAAGAGAAAGAAAAGGAAGTGGAGGGAATTGTGTCACAAATTCCTCCTGTATATTAAGGAAATTCTATTAACATGTGCCTTGAAAATATAACCCCCTTTTTCTTAAGTGTGGATATAAATGGGAAAAATTTAAGGAATTGTATGATAGATTCAGGGGCATCAAATAATGTTATGCCAGTCAAAATAATGGAGGCAATGGGCTTGATAGTAGATACTGCTCAAGTTAAATGTTATGCTATGGATTCAAGAGAAGTTCTAGTTGTTGGAACTATCAGAGCATTACCTTATAAATTGACTCAGTATCCTGACAAGGATTTAGTCGTAGACATCCCACCTCATTTTGGGATGCTTTTGTCAAGAAAATGGAGTGCATCAATGTGGGGTAACATGCAATGTGATTTGTCATTTGCTACTTTCTCCATCGATGGTAAGGATGTCAAAATTGAAAGAGAATAAAAAGTACCTCATATGATTGAGCATGGCCCGATTGAAAATATGACATGTTTTATTGACAGTGGTATAGATGAGTTCAGGGTTGAGGAATTCTCTAGCAATTGTGATAAGCCTACTGCATTGATTGATACAAAAATAAAAAAATTGTCAGAATCTGATGACTTGTAGACTATGTATTTTTACGGTGCAAGTTCAAAGGAAGGTTCTGGTGCAGGGGTTTTGTTGCAGTCACCAAGTGGAAAGACATTTAGGTTCTCTTTTACTCTATTATTTGAATGCACAAATAATTTGGTAGAGTATGAAGCCTTGTTATTGGGATTGAGATTGGCTGAAAAACATGGGATCAAGAAGCTCAAGGCAATTGGGGATTCTGAGCTTGTGGTTTCCCAAGTTAGGTCCAAGTATGTATCAAAGAACAAGAGGTTGAAACAATATAGGAATGCTGTTTGGGATGAATTGGAGAGCTTTGATGCATTTGGCATAGGATGGATGGAGAGAGGTCAAAACAAAGTGGCAGGCCTATTAGCCAACATTGCATTAAAACCAAATGATATGACTTATGCTGGAATTTCAAAGGTTGAGGTGCAAACCAGGCCATTTGTCCCTGATAGCATAAAAAATTGGCAATTTTTTGATAATGATGATGATATATTGAGATTTTTGAATTGTGTGGGTGAATATGAAAATCAAGAAATTGAATTTGGAGCTTTTGTTGAAAATATTGATGGTAAGGATACTATATTTGGAAATGAGGTCATTCAGTTAAAGACAAACATAATTCCCAAGGGTCTAGTTGTACTAGAAAGAGTGTTTGATAATCAAGATAAGACAAAGGCTAATCACATTGCTTCCCATCCTGATGACTTGGAAGAGATAAATCTTGGAACAAAAGAATCCCCAAAGAAGGTGCATATTGGAAAGAAAATGTCACCAAAGGTGAGAAGGATGCTAATTGATTTATTAAGGAAGTTTAGGCATGTGTTTGCATGGTCCTATGATGATCTTAAGGCATACAAGAAGGATCTTTTCCAACATGAGATTCCTTTGCGCGATGATGCCAAGCCATTCAGAAAAAAAGCAAAGGCCTATTAATCCCACTTTAGCCCCCAAAAGGCAAGAAGAATTAATGAAACTACGGGATGCAAGGATCATCAAGCCAATCAGACATTCATCCTGGGTATCAAACTTGGTACCAGTACGAAATAAAAATGGAGACATCAGGTTATGTGTAGATTTTAGAAATTTGAATGTGTCTTCATTAAAAGACAATTATCCATTACCTAATATGGAAGCCATGTTGCAACAAGTGACAGGCTATGAATTAATGTCTATGATAGATGGTTTTTCTGGTTATAACCAGCTCATGGTCAAAGAGTCTGAGCAGTTTAAGACAACTTTCACCACACCATGGGGAACATATATTTATGTAAGAATGCCATCTGTTCTAACAAATGCAGGGGCTACTTTTCAAAGAGCCATGGATGTGGCATTTTCAGATTTCATTAACTTGTTTTTGGTGATCTACCAAGATGACTTGACAACATATTCTAAAAAGGAAGAGGATCATTGTGAGCATCTAGAGAAGATATTCATTAGAGCTCTGGAGTATGGTATTTCTTTGAATCCAAAGAAATGTGTGTTTGGAGTACTAGAGGGAAAATTATTGGGACATATTGTTTCCAAGGATGGAGTAAAAATTGATCTAGAGAGGGTAATTGCAATTGATAAAGTTCCACAACCCTGAAATGTCAAAGGAATACAATCTTTCTTTGGACAAATAAACTTCTTAAGGAGGTTTGTGACAAATTTTTCTGAGATAGTTTGCCCTATTTCCAAAATGCTCAAGAAAGGAGCTAAAGTTGAATGGGATAAGGAGTCGGTGTAGGCTTTCCAAGCCATTAAGCAAGCAATAAAGGAGGATCCTATGTTAAGCACCACTGGTTTTTCCAAACCTTTACAAATTTTTTCATTTGCTTCTTTCCACACATATGCAGCTATGTTATTGCAAAATAATGCAGAAGGTTTTGAACAGCTTGTAGCCTTTTTCAGAAAATCTTTACAAGTTGCAGAACTTAAGTATGATATAAATGAAAAATAGGCATATGCACTGGTAAAAGCAGTAAAGGATTTTAGGCCTTACTTGATGGGAGCTACTGTAATTGCCTATGTGCCTAGTGCTACTATTAAGGACATCTTCACACAATAAGAAGTGTCAGGAAGAAGGTGTAGGTGGATAAATAGGATCCAGGAATTCAATATTGAGGTTTAGATTACTAAACTTGTAAGAGGACAAGGATTGGCCAAGCTTATGTCCCAAAGTAATCTAGAAGCAAATCAGATAAATTTTCTAGAAGAAGAGAATAGATCACACATATACGATATGGAGCATTCTGAGTGGTATAAAGATGTGATATATTATTTGCAAAGAATGAAATGTCTTGAAAATTTAAGTGAAAATGAGAAAAGGACATTGAAGTTACATGCTATCAAATATGCTATCATAGCTGGAAAGCTCTGGTGGAGAAATGTAGAAGGTGTCATGCTAAAGTATGTTGACCAAGATCAAGCAAAAGAACTTTTGAGTGAGATGCATGGTGGAGTTTGTGGAGGGAATTATATGGCTAAAACAACTTCACATAAGATAATGAGGGCTGGATTTTGGTGGCCTACAATTTTTAAGGATGCACACCAACTAGTGAAGGCATGTGATGCTTGTCAACATTTCTCTAGTAAGTTAAAGTTTTCTAGTAACTTGCCTCTAAAACTAGTTATAGTACAAGCTCCATTCTAGCAGTGGGGTATTGATTTTGTAGGAGAGATAGCATGCAAATCTAGTGGAGGCCACTCATAGATATTGGTGGCCACTGATTATTTCACCAAGTGGGTGGAAGCAATTCCAACAAAAAATCCACTAGTAAAGTAGTAATTGACTTCTTGATGAGCAACATATTGACTAGATTTGGGTCTCTAGAAAGGATTGTATCAGATAATGCAATGTGTTTTAGATCTGAAGAATACATAGAATTTTGTGAGAAGCATGGCATCCAAATTTCTTATTCATCACCATACCACCCACAGGGAAATGGACAGGCATAATCAAGCAATAAAAGCTTGATGAAGATCATTAAAAGAATCCTAGATCAGAATAAAAGGACTTGGGATTCTAAGCTGAGATTAGAAGTCTAGGCAGATAGGGTAACTATGAAGAAGGCATTAGGTTGTGCCCCATTTGACTTGGTTTATGGGATAAATGCTAGGTTGCCCCAAAATAACTTAATGGAAATGTATAAGTTTGTCCAAATGTATGATAAGGAAATTGATGATGAGATGCAATTGAGAGTGGAAGCTCTTATAGAATTGGATGAAACCAGGAGGGAATCTCAAAAAAGAAATGCAAATTTGTAGTTGCAGGTAAAGAATTTGTATGACAAGAGGGCAACTACAAGGAGTTTCAAAGATGGAGATTTGGTTTTAATGTGGAATGCCAGACTAGAAGATAAAGGAAAACATGGGAAATTTGATGCAATTTGGTTGGGTCCATTTTTGATTAATGGTAAGTGGGGTGAAGATTTGTACTTCCTCCAAGATATGACAGGGGATATTCTTGAGCTGCCAGTTCATGGATAGTTCTTAAAGTTATACTTCACTTGAAGTATTCTTTTCCATGAACAATAGTTTAGGTTTGTATATTTTGTATATAGTTCAGGTTGTTTTGTCCAAACAATCCCTTTTTGGTCGTCTCTACCTCTTGGTTTTCTCCACTTGAGATTTTGAATTCTCGCTTCATTCCAGTGGAATGAACGTCCCCAATTGGTGCCACTAATGGAACTTCAAAAAATTTTGCTCCTTGTGTTCCATTCCTGCCATGCCTTTTGTCATTGGTCTTTCATGATGTTGGAATTTTCCTTGGGTTGGGGGTTTTAGCCTTATTTACATGTAAAACCCTTGTGTTTATTTTATGCCTTGGTTGGGATCTATTTTGATGTTACTTTTTGAGGGGTTTTAAAATGACTTATGTCCTATCGGTTTGTCTAGGACGGGTCCCTTTTTTTTAATTTTTATTTCCTCTGCTGGGTTTTATTTTCCTAAGTCTTGGTTGGCCCCATGTTTCATCGTTTAAAAAAAAACTTATGTCATTTACCATCCACTTAATGATGCCCCCTTGTCCTCTTAATAAATCTTTTGTTTTGCAGAAGGATGAAATTTGCGCTACCGTTGATCAATTTCCTTCATATATCAACGGTTGCCCGCCATCGCGTGATTAGGAATTACAAGATCTTTATTGATCGTGATATCACAGGAGGGCGCCATGTGTCCTTTTTGGGGGATGAAGTTCATGCGACCATTGATCTCAGCCATTCCCTGCCATCTCGCGATGACCCCACCACAGTGCTTTGGTTGATCACGATATCATGGGCGGGCGCCACGTGTCCTATTTGGAGAGGCCAAAGGGGATAAAGTTTGACTGACCGTCGATCAAGTGTTGTAAAGATCAACGGTCACCCACCATCACGTGATCAAAAGTTACAAGGTTTTTAATAATCGCGATATCACGGGCGGGCGCCACGTGTCTCATCTGATGAAGCCAAAAGAATAAAGGAAATATTGTCTAGCTTTAATACATTAAAAGGCGGGTTACTAAAGTGCTCTTAAGGTGCACGTGTTTTAAATCGACGGATCTGTTATAATCTTGGTGAAAAAGCTACTCGACGATTACTGGTAAGGTTGGCGACTATGTTGAATGAACAAGATCACTAATGCTCAAGATGTACAGTTTCCCGCCATCGCGTGATCTGAAGTTGCAGGATCTTTACTGATTGCGATATCGCGGGCGACTGCCACGTGGACTTCCTTGGCAGCGTATGGTATGGTGGGCCCCTTATTTTCCATGTTGGTGATTGTGTCAGCTTATTTTGAAGACGGTCGTTCGATAATTTGATCTAACTGAAGGATCGATGGCTAGAATTAAGTCTGCATCAAATATGATTGGAGTCGTTCGTGCAGCGCATGGGTGAGCTTTAATGGCAGATGAGACACTTACGGGCATGATTTAATCAATAAACCAGATGTTGCAGTTACAACGGTTTCCTGTTTTGCTTTAATGGCATTCTCAACGCGAGTTTTTGGTGGTCTTTTATTGTTGCATAATTGGATCCATTAAAGAGCGATAATAATTGTGGTTTATTGGTGTGCCAATTGGTTGGTGACATGTGTACTTTTTGGCCCGATGCTTGTTTGCTCCTTCATTTTCTATAAGAAGGACTTCAAGGCTAGAAGTACAGGTGAGCAAGTTAGATAATTTTTGTCGAGTCTAGGTGAAGTTGTAGAGCAACTTGTAAAGTTTGATGGTTTTAGAGAGAAATTCAATTTAGGTTATGGGTCATTCTGTAACAGGTTTTGAGTTCATAGGGATTTAATGTTGTATAACAGTACTAGCATTTGAGTTGAAATGATAAATTCAAACTCATGTCTCTCCATTGTACATGCATATCTAAACTTTGAATAAAATAACTAAGGGTTGTTTCATTCATCTCACTGTTGTGGTGTGCATGATTCTATTTTGGCTTTGATTCAAGGAATTAATTAAAATGCTTGAATGGGATTATAGGAAGATATGTTTTGTATAAGGATTTGATAAGTAGTATTGAGTTAGAATACATATTGATGAGATTACAGGGTAATGCCATCAAGGATCTCATATGTTATGTGTTAAATCTGTCATATGGCTTTAGATACTTATGAATTTGACTCCTCCAATGGATATATGGCACTGATCTAAGTTGTACTTTTTTGTATACTTCAGTATTTGTTTGTCTTTTCCTAGAGCTTGCTACAAATTGGAAATCAATGACTATCTTATACTATGGATTGTGTTTAGTTATCTCATGCTCTAGGTAGTTGATATTATCGAGGAACAACCGATTCTATTCGATATTATCCTATCATGTTGAGCTATTAAGTGAGATTATCTGCTATTGTTAATGTTGTTTATAAGAATGGTGCAGAGGTTGTAAACACATTAAGGGATTACCCTCCCGGGTCTTGTAGAGCCCGAAGTGTAGGAGGATTTTTTAAAGTCCTCGTCAATTGGTCCAGGTCCTTCGAGCTGCCCTTGATTGGAATTGGAAATTCCATAGGTAGATTAGAAGACAAACCTGGTTACAGTGAAAAAAGAACCAACAAAATGCACACTCACTCTAAGGCAACGAAACTCCTGGCTGTCCACTGGGTGAGAGATCCAAGAAGGTGAGACACATACACACACGACTGGTATGTACTCACACACATACACAAGTAGCTAAGGAAAAGTCATGCCCTCGTTCGGCTTCCCGTTAAACCATACCAAAGTTATACTTTCTAATAACTTCAATAAGGCACCATGCAATAAATGGTTTTTGAGCTTCATGAGGAAAGAAAAGCTTCGTATGCTTGAAACTCACGAACAAACAATATGGCTCTACAGGCATGCAAGCTATATTATGCAAGGTGGGCATATATTTGAAAATGCAAATGCAAAATGTAAAGAATGTTCAAAGGAGTCTTATTTAGTTCATGTGAGGTCTTAACTTAGGGAACATTGTGCCTAATGTCTCCAAGAGAGGACCAATCAAAGAATAGAAGATTGACAACTTAGGGGATGTAGTGTGTCGCATCAAGCCACTAAGAGGAATGTAATATGTTAAGATAGATCACGCTCATGAAGGACATCACACCCAATGTCAACCACAAAGTGAAGAACACATCACATAAAGTAAAAAGACTACACCATGAACCATGGAAAATAAAAATACAAAAGAATAATGCCAATGTATGCCCCCACTTTAAAGGAATTGATAAATGCCATGCTGTGAGAAATTAGTTTAAAGTAGCAAATAATAATAAAGAAGACATGAGAGCTAACTTGGAAAGCCCTATGCCAAGTCATATGTTTCCAAATAAAGTTGTGTCATGCAAAAGGAAAGGACATAAGAGAGGGGTTTCCCCCACTATGAAAACACCAAACACATAAGGGATCTATGGATTTGGGGTGAGTATGTTCTTGCTATAATGATTTTAGAGAGCTTGGAACTGTCATCATTCCCCAAATACACATAGAACTGGAAGAATGACATAAAGAGATTGAAAAGAAAGAAAAACCTTTCGGGTCAACATGGAAGAGACATGAATGTCTCGACACCTTGCATCATCCCCAAAAGGAAAACACAAGACAAAGAAAAGAGATAAAGAAAAGTAAAGGAAAAGTTTTTGGGTCAACATGGAAGAGACATGAATGTCTTGACGCCTTGTGTCATCCCCAAAAGGAAAACACAAGACATGGAAGAGACATGAATGTCTTGACGCCTTGTGTCATCCCCAAAAGGAAAACACAAGACAAATAAAAGAGATAAAGAAAAGTAAAGGAATTTTTTTTTGGTCAACATGGAAGAGACATGAATGTCTCGACACCTTGAATCATCTCCAAAAGGAAAACACAAGACAAATAAAAAAGTGAAAAGATGTACGACATAGAGAAGAATGAAGGTACAAATAGAGGAAAGTCACAAAGAGAGAGAGAACATGAAACAAAACATCACGGGGGATCACATTATGCACATGCAATCACACAAAAGAAAAAAAAGAACTAATGCAAAAGACTAGTAAGGCACATGCAAGTCAACCTAGAGCAGGTCGTTTGCATCCCAATCATGTTCATTGTATACCTCTAAAAGCAGACAACTATCCAAAGGGACAATAACAAGTGTCGAACTAGGGCCATCGTTCCACACTCTTCTTGGGAGGTTTATCATTTAAGCTCATGGAAGAGGAAAATAATGTATTCAATTCATTATGCACCTCTTCATCAATTTTAGCAACTTCCCCATCATCATCTAAGTTAATCGAGACAAGAGGTCAAATGATAATGTCCAAGGAAGGGTTCAACTCTTGTTGTGATTGTGTTATAGGATCTTTTTGTTTTGGTGAAAGGGTAGGCTTGTCATGCATTACTTTAGTCAAGTTTGGATTTTGATTTTCTTTGTTTATTTATTCATGTAGCTTGTGAGCAAGGGTGCAACGTCTATGCCTACATTCTCTAGCACCTCTATTTCTTTTAGTTCTGTTTCAAGTTGCATTTGTGTAGGAGCGGGTTGGTCAACCATAGGTTTTTTTTCTTCCCTAAGGGGAGGAATGAAAGGAAACACGAGAGGTTGTTCAACCACTTTCTCTTTGACTTTGTAAACTTGTTTTATCCTAGGAGGTGTGATGGGATTGTTTTCATTATCTCTTGTTCTTTTGTAGAAGGTAGGTGAGGTTTCAGACTCAGGTTGGTCTTGGTCATTTGGAATTTATTTAGGTTCAAGCATGGTAGGATTATTTGTGGATGGAGGCATGTTTCAGAGGG
>VDFB02281492.1:855888931-855905642 GCA_007258455.2 Sequoia sempervirens | reverse complement strand
TTGATCATTAACACCTCCAACAAAAAGACGACTGGAATCAATGAGGTCTTGCACAAGATGTTTAAGATGCTTGCAATGTTCTGTTTCATGTCCATTTTATCGGTGATAATGGTAGTAAGAAGTTGGTCTATAGCTTGCAAGTAATGGTTTATTAGGATCAGCTTGTTTAACAAGAGGCAAGGTAATCGTCTTCTATTCTATGAATTATGACATTGTGTTATGAAGGGTATCAGGTAGGAAGTGAATTGTCTTTTTGTGTCCCCATAGCTAAAGGGTATCGTGGCTTTAACAACAACTATTTGGTTATTGAAATTTTTAGTTGTTTGTTGAGGGGGGTTGAATTGAAGGAAACCTTTATTTTGTTTTCTAAATGGTTAGGAATTGTTTTGGTTTGCAGACTTAGACTTCTCAATTTGGTTAGAAGTGGACTTTGCATCATGACTACTAACTGAATTTTGATAATCATGGATGGAAATACAGAAATGCATGGAGGGGAATTTCATCATGGTGATCTTGTCTTGTATCTTAGTTTGCAAATTTTCTATGAACCTTCTTAGGAGTCATATGCACTTGGAAATGGTTAAAAAATTCCTCAACAAGTTCATTGAATGAACAAATTGAGTTATTCGGTAAGGAGGAAAACTATTCCAAGGTAGTTTACTTTAAGGACCTAGGGAAAAGCTTATCCAAAAGTTTATCATCAAGGAAAAAGTCACTGCATAAGGCGGTATAAGCATTAACATGGTTAGAAGGATCTCCCTTTCCTCCATATTTCTTGAATCTAGGCACCTCTACACCTTGTGGCATCAATGTTTGCAATATCTCCAAGAACAATGGACTACTTTTGACATGATATGTAGGTGGGCCATTTTGATTTTGATTGATGGTGGAAACTTGTTTTTAAAGGGATGATACGGTTTGCAAAATTTGATTTATGAGAGGGTCATTATTTGTATTATGAGATGGAATTGAAAAAGGTGAAGGTATGTATGTGTTCGAGGGAGAAGTGAATGGAATGCTTATTGGTGGTAAGGTGGTAGGAGATATGGTGTGCAATGCTACAAAGGAATTAGGGATACTAGTGGAAATACCCAAGGAAGGAATCACATTACTAGTTGGTTGCATTGTTGTTGTAACTTGAGGGTTGGTATAGGTAGGTATTGAGGAAATTTTTGTGGGAGGAGGAGTTTGAGTTCCTCCTTGGCTTGTGGCATTGCTTGTAGGTAAAGGACAACCAGTGGTTGAGGTGAGATTATTTCCAAAGATTTGAACTATGTTTTTTGCAAGGTCAAGTCCATCTTCACTTTCAAGCATGCGATGAATATTATCTATAGTAGGGATTGTAGTAGTTGAAATGTTGTCATTTTGCACTTGATGTTGTAGGTTTACTAAATCTTCATGGATTTGAATTATTTTTTCTTGTAGAACACTAGCAATCGTTGTTTCAACATTTGTCACACTACTTGAAGGTAAAAAGTTGTTAAGGGTATGGTCCATACCTTGTGTACTAGCGTCAATACTCAAAGTGAAAGAGCTAGGAAACCCAAGATCCACAATGATTGTGCTATCACAAGATGACATGAGTCTCGAACTTCGTCTCACTACAGTATTAGCAATAGGACACCAAATAATCATGTAAGGGCTTCTAAATGCAAGATGAATGCAAATGCAATATAAGATAAAAAAAATGGAATTATTATAACAAAAATTCTAGAAATTGAAATAGAAAGATAACAACAGCAAAAAGAAGCTCAGAAATAGAACTTTAAATGCCAAGGAAATTTGTGGATAAGTTGGAGGGAATTCATAAAAATTTCCTTTGGTCCGGGGTTGAGGACAAGAGCATAATCCATTTGGTTGCTTGTGGTGATATATGCAGACCCAAAAAGGTTGGAGGTCTTGGAATCCATAAAATCAGAGATTTTAAAGTTGCTCTTCTTGGTAAACAGATGTGGAACCTTATTTTGGCTAAGAGTGAATGGGCTAAAATTGCTTTGAGAAAATATCTTCGTGGGGATGATTGTATAAGGGATTTTTTTATCTCCTAACTTTTCTCCCCCGTCTGGGTCTGCACTTTGGAATTGTATGGTTAAGGCCTGTAGGCTTGTTTCCAAAGGTCTTTTCTAGCAGCTGGGAAATGACAGGAAAATTTTGTTCTGGGAAGATAGCTGGATTGGAAACATGCCTCTTAAAGATGAGCCTTGGGCTCAACTTTTCATGGACATTTGTTTGTGGTGGTTTGGTAGATTTTTTGTTGATTATATTGATGGTGGGTGTTGGAAAAGGTTGCACAAGGAGGTCCCAGGGCTAGAGGATATCTTTAATGCTTTGTCCTTGGTTCATATTCCTTCTCATGCTAATACTAATAAGATTGTACATAAGCCTTCTTCTAATGGTAAATTCTTTGTTTCTTCAGCTTTTCATCTTAATGGTTCCTTTGTTGGTCCTGCTCCTTTTTGGGCCTCCTTATGGTCCTCTAGAATGATTCCCAAGGTTAACATTCTCTTCTGGATTTTCTACCAGAGTAAGGTCTTAACTACTAATAATTTGGTCAAGAGAGGTTTTGTGATGCCTAACAGGTGCTTTCTTTGTGAAGAGGATGCCAAAAATACCTTCCATCTTCTGATTGGCTGCAGATTTGTTAGAGATATGTGGGCCCATGTTCTCTCTCTTTGGAATCTTAGTTGGGTGTTCCCTGCTTCGATTGGGGAATTGTGGTCTAATGGGTTGGACCTTCTTCCAATCTGACTCTACTTTTTCTGTGGTCTCTTTCTCTTCCTCATATTTCTTGGGTTATTTGGCTTGAGCACAATAACAGGATTTTCAGGACTGCGGCCCTTCCTACTATCTCTGTGGCCCATAAAATCTATGCTGTTATCAAAGAAAATTTTGTCTCTAGGATTTCTTTTCACAGTGGTCTGAAGGTAAAGCTTTGTCCTGATTATATTTCTATAGCACATAATTGGAAGTTTCCCTATGATATTTCCCTCCCTTTAACCAAAGGGAAAGCCTCTAGAGATGATGTTTTTCGGAAATCTCCTCTGGATGGCTGGGTGAAGGTTAACTTTGATGGAACTACTAAAGGGAATATGAGACCTGCAAGTTTTCGGGGAGTGATAAGAAATTCAAATGGTAGGTTTTTTTCTACTATGGTGCTCCCTTTGGGAACTCAGACAAACCACTATGTAGAAGTGACTGCAGCCTATCATGGCTTGAAGTTGGTACAAATGAAAGGTTACAAGAAAGTGTGGCTGGAGGGGGATTCCCTCAATATTATTAATAATCTGAAGAATTGTGCTGCCCCTTCATGGACTATTGAGCCTTTGATTATGGATGCTATTGATATTCTCAAATCCTTCGATGAGTATTATATTTCTCATATTTTGAGAGAAGGAAATGGATTAGCTGATGTTTTCACTAATCTTGGTGTTAGGGGTATTAGGGAATGGGGTGTGAATGACCCCCTCCCTATGGAGGCTATTGCGTGTATTAATCATGATTGCCAAAATACCTAACTTGGTTGATGACATTTTAAGGCTCGATGCATGCATGACTATTTTCACATGGCTGGTTGCTGGATATGGATAGGGATAATGGTACCATGTTTGATATCCATATGGGATGGAACTCTAGGCTCATTATTTTCCCCTACCATAATTTTGTTGTCACACAGATTGTGGGAATTCTTTGCTTCTCCTTCTCAAGGTTTCTCCTCATTTCTTTCAAGGTTCTCAAACTTCTCGGCTCTGCAAATTTTGAAGCTATGGGAGGTGATAGGAACTGTGTGGAGACTTTCTCTTGTGATACTGTTAAGAAAAAGGACATGTGGCATGTTTTAGAGAAAGGTGAACTGACTTCATATCTAGAAAGGTTGCATGGAAACAACCCGTAGTCAACAACTTTATTTGCTAAAGCTTGCAACAACAAGGTTTTAAAATTGGGTTGAACAAAATTTGATGTGAATGAGTATTTTATAGCCAATATCACTGGTTTGTCTACGAATGGAAAGAAGGTTTACATAGACAAGAAGGAATCACGAGAAACCATGTAAATATTTTTCAAAGGGAATGAGACTCAAGACCTTAAGATGGCTAAGAGTGGTGGGTACCATCTAGAAGCTTGCTCAAGGCGCTTTGGGGGGATGTGGCTTAGGAACTCATGAGGTATATTAACCTTGAAAGTTGTTTCTATGTGGTAGATTCTTACCATTTTGTTCCGCTTAATCATTTTTTCCATAAAAAGAGAATTTATTTTCCTTTTATCTCTTGGCATCACTGGATTTTGGTTTGAAGGACCACAAAAGAAACCCCAAAAATCTGGTGCTACATGTGGGGCTCATTCTTTTAATTTTTGACTATGCTAAATATTTTGAGGTGTCTAAACCGATTGCTACTCCTAAGGGTAAGCAACATAAGCCAGTTGTGGAGTATGAAACGGTCTTTGAAGAGGAGTTGATTAGAAAGAAAGGGAAAAAGAGGAAACTTTTCCTCAAAAAGGAGTCAGGGTCTGAGGAGGACATGGACTATGTCTCATATTCTCTTGCTTCCATGGAGGTGGATCTGCAACCCCCTGAAGTGGATAATTCTACAAGAGGGGTGTTGAGCCCTAATAAGGGCTATGAGACCTACAATGAGGATAATGTTGTTGAAAAGCCAAGTAGATGCTTGAAGGATAAGACTGAAATTGCTAGTGAGGTGTCTTTGCTGCCCTCTGTTTTGGGGCCTAAGAAAAAGAAGGATTTGGAGGCGGGTAGTAACAAGAAACTAGCTGTTAGGTCTGCAAGCCAATTGTTTGAGATGCAAGTTACATCTCCCCTCAAGGTGGCTGGTGGGTAGGGTGTTGTGGATCTAGGTGGGGATTTGGATTCAAAGAAGAGAAGGAAGTCTGTTAATGAGGATATTGCAAACTCTATTCACAAAATTAAAATTTTGGTTGCTGCTGGTAAGGGTAAGGATGTCTCTATTATTTAGGACAAGGTAAGCTCCTCCCAGGAGGACGATGTTATGGGTAAGGGTGTTTTTAACTTTGATTGTGAAGATATTTCTAATTTTCTTGGGACGGCTAGAGAGGGCTCCATTGTTTTTTTCATTTTTTTTTAAAAAATGGGTGTTCCATGAACTTAATATGACCAATGTTAAAATTTAGGGTGTGATGAATAAAGCTAGTGAGTCTTTGGTTCAGAATCAGATTGATGAACTATTTGACTCTTTGAGGTATGGTTAGTAAGCTTGTTGAAGATGGAGTGACTCTTGAGAAAAGGTGGGACAGGTCTATTAGTATTTCCCTCTCCTTGCAAGATTCCAAAATACAAGAAATTTACTCCCAGTGAAGAGATCTCGCAGTATTCTTCCTTGAGAGCTTATAGATGGTTTCGTTGATAAGGTTGGTGATAAGCATAATGTTTTGATTAGTGAGGTGAATGTGGGTGGGCCTAGGGCTAGAATGTGAAACAAGACCAAGGTTCAGGCTGGGACTCCTTTTAAAGATTCGTTTGAAGTCATGGATGACTATTAGAAAGTTGTGGTGAGCGACATGGAGGTTGCTGATATTGTGAAGAATATGTAGTGCTACTTCTTTTGTCACTCCTTTTTGGCTACTATCGCATTGATGGTGTGTTGTGTTTTTTATGCTATATGCTTTAAGTATTTATCTTTAGTTTTAGCTGATCTTTTTGTAAAGGGTTTCGGGCCCCTTCAAAACCCGTTTTTGACCTCTAATCAAAAACATTGATCTAATTATCATTTACTCAAATAGTCATATTAGTATTTAATATTTACATTACCTTAATTGCATCATTATTTCATTTAGTCTAATAATCATGACATTATTAATGATGTTAATAGAATTAGTGTCCAATTTTCCCAACTTAATATTATTGCTTTCTAGTTAATGACGGTCCTTAGTATCAACGAGATTGTGTATCCCTCTAATATTAGTTTAGTAGGAATTACCCCTTCATTTAAGGTTAAAAAATCTCCCCATTAAAAAATCCAATGTTAAAATATAAGACAACAGAGGATATAGGACCTGCCAATGAAAATTACGAGCGAATGAGAGCATAGGAGGAATTAGTAGGCGATCGAGAGATTGGGAATGGAGAATGCAAAAACAACCAAGTGAAAACTATGCACCTGAATGCCATTTACTAAGAGAGTGAAATGAAGCTAACAATGTAAGGCATCGACTCATTAACGAGAGCTTGGAATGCATCTAAACCATTCATACAAGGGCAATGAGATTTGATCCAGGAAAAGTATGATTTTAGCCTCTTGAAGATGGGGACGTAACTTGGTAAAATTTTATTATTTAATCTATAGTTGAAGCCTCTATGACACTCAAGTAACCATGTGATTGGAAGTACTTACATTATTATAAAGGATGGTTTTTTTTGGAATGATAACATTTTGACATTCAACTTTGCTGATTATTAAAAGGAAGCATTGATAGTTGGAGATGTAGGTGCTTGCTTTCGCCTGCACGTTGGCATGCATTTATGTCGAGGATCACCCTCGCTATCATTGCATTCAATGCAAATGAAGGATGAGGACTTAGGGTGATTTGGGCACAACGAGGAGGTAAAAAATATTTCTCCCATTAGTTGTGGAAATAGAAACATTGGTTGTGGAAATAAAAATTACAGTTTTGCATGAGCTTAATATCTATTGTAATTAGAAATAAGCTAAAATTTAGTTAAGTTTTTCTACAGTTTGCATGTTTTAGATTTTTCCAGTAAGTTGTAAAATCCTCTATAAAAGAGGCATGATGTAATTGATTTTGTAGATGTAATCAAATCTGATCAAGCAATAAAAATATATTTTGTGTGCAACAACACATTGTGTTTATTTGAATTGATGTGTTGAGCAAGTTATTGTGTTTCTATGTATTTGTTTTTTGTTTATATCCATTAAATCTAACATGTGGTATCAGAGCAAGTTCGAATTTTATTTTATTTGGGTTTGAGAATTTACAACAGCAAGAGATGATGCAAAAAGGATTGTAAGAGGTGAATAAAAGGAGATATGCAAAAAATGATTGTGTTTTGTTTTATTGCAGATTAAATCTAAGTGTCAAAAGTTTTCAAAGGAGATTGTTTGCTGTTAATCTCAGCTACAGAGAAAGTTGTTGATGTGAAGCCGCTTGAAGGAGAAAAGTGTTGTCCAAAAGGAAAAAGGTTCGCAGGAGATCAAAACTACCCAATGAAGGTTCACTGCCATAAGAAATGTCGATAGATTGTTGTTTAATGTATGGAAGAGTTAAGGAGATTATGTGAAGAATTGATAGTTGTTGAAAGAATGGCTAGAAGTACCCAGTCGAGGAGAGATATATTTTAAAGTCACTGAAAGGGTAAGATAACAGTAAGTTGCAGTGTTTTATTTTGTTGTTGTTAAGGGGGAGATCTAGTTATTTAAATTGAAAATCATAGTCTAAGCGAAGGAAAGAGAAATTGTTTAAAGTTGGTTGAAAGGAAACTTGGTAGCAAAATCATAGTCAAGTGCAAAGGTAAGGTGTAGTTAATCATTTGTTTCAATGGGTAAAGTTGGTAAACGTGTTACGAAAGAAAATGAAGTTTTGGAGGAAGAATTGATGAAAGTTAAAAATGATAATTTTGAATTAGCAAGAAAAATAAAGGAGTTGATAAAGGAGAAATATGAGTGTTTATGCAAGATTGAGAATTGTGGAAAATATTTGGGTAATGTTAAAATAAAGAATGAAGAATTAGAAGGAAAATTAATTTTTTTTGATGAGGTTAAGAAAATGAAAGAAGATTTTGAAGAAAAGTTGAAATTGTTAGAAGAAGAAAATTGTTTGCAAAAGGAATAAATATGTAAGTTGAAAGAAGAAAATAAATGTTTAAGGGAAAAGCCAGTGGTAAGTGATGTTGCTTGTGGTATAGAAGATTTGTATTGTTTAGTTGATAAATCAAATGATTTATGTGATAAAGTTGAAGCTCTTATAAATGAGGAATGTAAACATAAAGATGATAATGTAAATGGTAATGATAGAAATGTTGGTTTTATAATTATGCAAAAATTGTGTTATAAAGGTAAAGGTTTGGGAAAACATGGGCAAGGAATGAGAGAGCCCATACAACCAATTGTGAGGCCAAGAAATGAAGGCCTGAGAAATGCTGAGAAAGATAGAAATGATGTAAGTGTTACAGGTTCATGTAAACCAGTTAAAAGCATGGAGTTTATCCAATGTTCTCATTGTCACAGGGGAGGACATAGAAAAGAGAAATATTGGGATCTTAATCCTTGCAAAATTTGTGGGTTGAAAAATCACTCAGAAAAAACTTGTTGGAATAGAGAATGGAATGAACAATCTATGAAAGATTGTATGAAGATAAATTATGGGTGGATCGATGGATCCAATTGGAGAAAAATTACAGGTATGTTTAAAAGGATGTATAAGCCTAAATATTGGCATGTTAAAAGTAATGTTTGTTTTCAAACAAAGTTTGAAGGACTATAACAACAGTTGGTGAAGAGTTGAAGATAATTTGAAGGTATCATGAAGATTGAAGATTGAGTGAGCCAAATATTTGCAAAACAAGACTTTGAAGAATGAAAATGCTAAAGCATGTGGTTGAAATTAAGGGGGAGTGTTAGAAAGTAATTTCTCCCATTGGTTGTGGAAATAGAAACTACAGTTTCGTGAGAAATATCTATTGTAATTAGAAATAAGCTAAAATTTAGTTAAGTTTTTCTACAGTTTGTATGTTCTAGATTTTTCCAGTAAGTTGTAAAATCCTCTATAAAAGAGGCATGATGTAATTGATTTGGTAGATGTAATCAAATATGATGAAGCAATAAAAATATAGTTTGTGTGCAGTAACACATTGTGTAAATTATTGTGTTTATCTGAAATGATGTGTTGAGCAAGTTATTGTGTTTCTATGTATTTGTTTTTTGTTTATCTCCATTAAATCTAACATTGGGCATGACGAGGAGGTAAAAAATATTTAAGATATGGGTTCCCTAATGATGGCATGAACTCAACCACTTCAGACTTCACAGATTTGTTTGAAGCCACCTTGGATTTTACAAAAGCCTAACAATCCATTTTTTGTCACCATTAAGTCTACGTAGGGGTTAAATTTACATCCAATACTGCCAACAACACGATTTCTGCAATAGGTCATAGGTTGCAGTTGAATATATTTACTCATGGATTTATCTTTTCACCAGGTTTGGTTGGCATTAAAAGCTTAGCAGGTCTTATCCCTGACTACCACACTGTAGAAAGCTTGAGAATACATGTTGAGTTGTGTACCTTCCCACTCAAATCTTATCTCATCTAAGATCTCATGAATGCAATTTTAGTTTTCTTGTGTGATGCAGGTGACCTTTCTGTTGATGAACTTGGAATGTTATGATTTGCCATGAGTGGTCACATTCCAGTCTATTTCACCTTTCAAATTATCGTCCTTGGTGCAAATTGTGTTACCCCACAAAAAAATTATTATAGAATGGACGAAAGAATGGAAAAATTGAAACATCCATATTTGAATCCATTGAATTTGTTTTGAAATCCAAACTACTAGGACAAGTCAGGATAATGTTTTTGTGGTCACCTCCACACTTCCTAAATTGAAGTCCAATCAATCTTGAATTTCTTCTCAGTGTGACAGTTGAAATTTGAGTCATACATATTATGATTGACTTAATATCCCACGTCCTCTAGACAACTACTCTCTCCAAAGACAAAAATCATTAAAGACGAACTCTTCTAATAAGGTTTTAACTTTTGACTCAAATGTAGAGCTCATACGAAAAATATTTCTAACCTCACCAATCTTTTTACCTTCTCGATAAGATTCAAAATTGTTGTTAGGTTTATGCCTGACTTACATTAGTTTCTCCATGTGAGACATCTGAGAGAGATCCTTCCATGGGTTGCAAGGTTGCAACCCTTATTTGAGCACCGATGTTTAGGGTATATTTTCTCATCTAAGTTTCTTTTCTCAACTTGTTTTGCTGAGATCATAGATTTATTGTATATTTACATTAAATCTAATAACTACATTCACCCTTAGTTACCTGCTACCATTCACTGTGCATGGAAACCCTTATGTTTCAATATAATACATATATATTACTTCATTTTATTATCTGTCTATTGAAGCAAGAATATATTCTTTTTGGCTCCATAAGCAGGTATTAGTTTTTTTTTTGTTCTCAAAACATAAATAAAACAACAGGTGCAATATTGGGCAGTGGCTCCCTAGATGGGATGCAACTTCCAGTAATGGGGCTGAGCCCCTCTCACTTTTATTTCTATTTATTCTTTTATTATTATTTTTTATTTATTTATTTATTTTATATGTTAAATATTATAATAGATATGCAACATATATAAATACAATATGTAATATATAAAATAGAATGTTTATGTCTTGTTTTAGATGTATTTGAAATATATTATGATATATCAATTGAAACTACACATGTTTAAAATATATATGCATAACACATAAGAATTCTTACTTTGTCAATATGAATACATATATATGTATATGCACATAAATATGTTTATGTATATATGGTTTTTATATAATCAAATAGATTCATTTTGTGCAATCTATAAATATTTGATTTATAACCCATGTAGAAAGAGAATCTAGCTATAAAAATCATTTCAATATATTTTCAATTAGACTCTAATTCTTTTAAGTATGTATGAGTTCATAGATTTCTCCATTTATAAAAATGGCCGCTATCGGGCCTAGAAAAAGTGCGCTATTGCTTAAGTTAACTGATTTAGCTAACTTAGTTGCAGTTTTAAGTTCTCGACTTGATGTTATAGCAAATTTTTGGCACTATGGGTTGAATGCTTGTAGGTCATCTTATGTCTATTATTTATGCGAGAGTGGAGACCTTGGCTTATGGATGGGTTAGCCACTTTTTAGGATCAAGAGAGAGACTTCCTTAATGCCTTCAGTTTGTGATATATTTCCGACATCCCTAAGATCCAAGCCCATTGGGTGATGATTACTTTGGTGGAGAGGTGGCATTCAGAGACCTCTTAGTTTCATTTTCCAACTGAAGAGTGCATGGTTACGCTGGAAGATGTTTGGAGGATTATGAGTATCCCCATCCATGGGGAGCTTATTGATTATGATGTCTAGAGGGGTAGAGTAGCTAAGGAGAGGTTACTCGGTGTGGAGAAGCTACAAGTTGTTGATTATAAGATCGATTTAGCTTCCTACACTAATGGTACAGATCCTATGGTTATCGCCCTAGCAGGTGTAATTACTAGGCCTTTAATGCCCAATAGGAGGGCTAAGAGGTTTCCTATCAGCTGGGGGATAGTACTTGAGTAGATGATGGAGCATGTGACTGTGTATTCTTGGGGTTAGTGCATGTTGCCCACCTTTACAAGGATATACATGAGGCAGTCTATAGAGGCGGTAACAACATTTTAGTTGGTGCTAGCCTACTACATTTTTGGGCCTAGGAGAGGATAAATATTACTTGGTCAAAGGATATGCGAGATAGGGATGCCTATGATCCCTATGGTTATTAGTATTACGACTACCTCCACTATACAATTTGACAAGTGGAAAACTCGATCGACTAATGATTATATGGCTATTTTTGGATGTACCACATGAGAGAAGACTACATGGGGGTCTCGTGTCGATTCATAGGTAGTAGTGGAAACTTTTAGAGTGTTGAGACCATTTAGATGGGGTTAGGTAGTCGGTGGAGCTAATCCCAAGACCATGAGGGAGTACAATGGATGGTGGGCCCATTATAGGCCTTTGAGATTGAATGTTCCCACCACAGGAGCAGTGGGAGGTCCAATCCTTTGTGTTAGGAGAGGATGGGTTATTAGGCGCCAATAGGATTGACAATGATTGAGGATTTCCCATGAGCAGCTACTACATGTACAAGACAAGAAGGATGGATAGGGTGACACCAAGATTGATAGAGATGTCAGGGTGGTTGAGAGAG
Source organism: Sequoia sempervirens (assembly GCA_007258455.2). Taxonomy (NCBI): domain Eukaryota; kingdom Viridiplantae; phylum Streptophyta; class Pinopsida; order Cupressales; family Cupressaceae; genus Sequoia; species Sequoia sempervirens. Next base: position 855,893,685 of record VDFB02281492.1, on the reverse strand, counting down.
ACACCAAGATTGCTCAATGATAGGATATAGAGGCATAGGTTGCTATTTTGACCACATAGTAGGATATCATCAGGGGTGAGAGGGACTCCCTGAGATAGAAGTTGGAGATAGAGAGACAACAAATATTGGCAATAGATATTGCCTTGGCCTTCACTATTCCTTTGGCTTAGTATCAAGCTGAGCGAGATCAGGTTATGACAAAGAGGACATATTACCAGACTCTCTATGAGGCTTTTGTACCAAGGTCATAGAGATGCCCTCATTTTGGAGAGTTGAGTGTCGCCATAGGTGGCGAGTCAGGGGGACAATTTGTGAGACAACCACTATAGTCTCTTGTTCAGCCTCACTCGTCTCCTATTCATAGCCTGCAACAACACAAATCCTGACATTTGTAGACATATATTTTTGTATACACATTCATAAGCCCTACTGAGGCCTCATATATATATTTTGATATCACACATGATGTTTGATGATGTACATGACATTCTCATTTTTTCTGATATATGATATATACCTTTTTTTATTGTGGCATATATGTGTTATGAGATGTGTATGGATGATTATGGATGCAAGTATATGTTTATGATAGATGATTTACGATTTATATGCTCATGTTTTTGTACTTTTATGATGTGTTTATATGATATGAATGATGTTGTATGCAAATGTATGATGCTATATAATGTATGATGTTTTATTATATGATGGACATGACACATGCCCTACTTAGTTTGTGGATGCAGGATGCATGTGATACTAATGACTTTGTGATGCAGGATGTGGATGTTAGTTAGAAGATAAGTTAGTATGATTTTTAAAGATAGATAGAAGTGTTAGATGGTTGTGATGATATGCATTATAGATCATTGTTACTACTACCATTTTTATTTCATGGAGAACCTTGTAGTTTTTTAGCAATCCTTATTGATATAGCAGATATACATGATGCACGTAGGTATTAATGACCAAGGTGACTTTATATCTATTGCATGGACTTTGACTCTACAATTAAGGAGTATTCTTGCTCATACTAGACATATGGAAACCCTATTAGAGTGTATGGGTAAGAAGGTTCAAAATAATTTGGATTAGTTACACAGAAAGGTATGAAGTACCTATTATGCAACTGCTATAGGAATTATCTTGAAGCGTCTTTCATACATAGAAAAAAGAAAAGTATTTGTCGTGGCAGTGTTACAAAAATATCCAAAAAACAAAGCAGATAGAAAATCAATGACCAATGCCCCAATCCTTCTTCTCTAAATCCTTATGGATATCCTCGAGAGATCCTAGGAATGTGACAATAGGATGAATCTAAAAAATAAGATCATAAAAAGATAAATAATGTTGTTGTATCACTTGCCATAGTTGTTTGATGTTTCAAGATATTATCCATCGATGATGTCTATTGTAGGAATGATTTATCCATTAAGACATGCGTCAGGATGTTGATGATGAATTATCGATAGGTAGGTATTTGAACACTTAGGCATTGTTTTAGTTTGATGATGATCAAGTCTTCACGATCTTTTGCTTGGTATTTTTAGATTCCAATGTTTGTTTTGCTTGTCGATTGTTTTTTCAAAGGTTGAAGGTGATGATTGTGTAGACACATAAAAATGACCTAGGCCTGCAAGCTCTATTTTTACCACTTTTGTCCTAGCATAATTATGACATTTAATTATGTCCTTGGTCCACATTCGACTATTAATTAAATAATTCATAATTATTTAATTAATTCATGTCTTTTGCATTCTTCATGATTATTAAATAAATGAATTATATTTATTTATTTAATACATCTTTAATAGTCTAAATATTCTCACAATTAAATAAATTTCTTAATTTATTTAATTACCTTAATTCCTTATGTCTTCCTGATTATTAAATAAATGAATTTTATTTATTTATTTAATATGTCACTAATTCTCATAATTAAATGAATTTATTAATTTATTTAATTATCGGTCATAATCCTCTAAATTAAATAATTATCTTTAATTATTTAATTACCTAATTTGACATTTTCCTCATTTTAAATAAATGAAATTATTTAAAATGATATCACATTCTTAACTGTCAGTTCATTTTGGTAAATAATCTGAAAAAGATTATTTATTGTCACGCAAAATCATGATTTTGAATTAATTTAATTCAAAATGGTAATCTTCTTCCAAAAATCAAGTAATTGAGCAAATTCTTGATTTTTCAAATTTTCTTTTCAGTTCAATTCTTATCTTATTGATTTTTTGAATCTTACAAATCAAGTAGTCTTTATCTTCTTGATTTTTGAAAATATTTATCTTTTTGGCTAATTATCACATTTATTCTCGACCGTCGATTTGATTTTATCAAATGACATCTTGACCACTCATTTAACAATTTTTCCCTAACCCTAATTAGGGATTTTCACATGAAATTTCATCCACTGATTTTATGCTTTGTTAACTTTTAATCTCGTCCATCCATCCAAAATTGTGTTTTCTATAAAATGTCAATTTTGCTCACAATTTGGGGACCACTTCATCATTTATAAGACGTTTATGCTTATATTTTAATTGCATACTTTTCATTTATCTTATTTTAATTTGATTATAATCATTTGTCATAGTCATAGGCATAGTCATCAAATCCTTCAAAGCTTGTTTAGGACATTGGAATAGTCAAAGATTACTCACACACTTGATCTGAGGGCAACACAATCAGCAAGTTAGAAGGTGCTATGGAGGTGAATGATGGAAGCTTCGCAGGTGATATGGTATAATCTTTCTTGTTTTAACCTTTCAATGTACTTCATAGTTCTTTGGGTTTGTTTATTAATCTAATCTGCTAACCTTAATCCCTAACCCATTGATACATTGGTGAACCTGACTCCTTTATTTTTCTATTTTTCGTATGGATTTTTTTTTCTATTGTTTTTGTAGGTATAGGTATGGAACGCCGCATTCGTGTTTTCTCGAGCCGCATCTGATGTGTCACAATGCATTTGAAAACTAAAGTGATGCAAACGCCCTAATAAGCCGCATAAGCATTCCAGAAAGCCGCATTTGACAGAATGAGCCGCATTTGATCCTTCAACTGACGCATCTGTATTCCTGAATCACATCTATTTGTCAAACCAGAACATGGAACCAAAACACATTTGATTCATAGAGTGACGCATTCACTCTGCTGTGACACATTTTCCTGGTAACTGTTTCTTCTTTTCTGCATTTGGGTTTTCTATTTTTTTTTCCTTTTTGCATTTTGATGTTCTTTTTTGTATTCTGGTTTTTCTTCTACATTATGCATTTTGGTTTTTCATGTTACCAACCACGTGTGGTGGTTACTTTTCATGGGTCCAAGATTAGTTGATAAGACTCCTAACGTGTGATTTTGTAGGTTCGAGTGTCCAAGATTCATTCCAAAAACATTGTGCTTGTGTTTTTTAGATTAAAACACATTTATTTTTGGTGCATTTAAAATTAACATGTCTTCCATATTGTCTGATTGTGTTTGAAAGTGGTAGGTGAATATGCTCTCACCTTGTGCAAACTAGGTGATCAGAAAGCTAGACCCACTTTGTTCTGTGTAACCCCAGTGTAATAACCGAAGTATCATCTCCCCTTGCACAGTCATGCGATCTTGGGTGTAAGAGAAACGATTATTTCCTCTAGAAATTGGGCTTGCTTGGGGATTTCATCACCCCAACACAACTCAAACTGACAATAGAGATAAAGCCAAGCTACCCTTGACCAGTATATAAATGTGAATCTTAAGGGAAAACCTAAGATTACGAGTGCAAATGTGTCATACGAACAAAGTAGTACTCCCATAAACCATGTTGAGCTTAACCTCTTCAGGCTGGAGTGCCACCTAATTGGTGATTAATCTCTTGCCCCATGTATGGCCACTCGAATGGGGGTCCCAAATTAAACACTCTTGTGTAGTAAGCCCAAAACCTTCTATTTGCTAGTACAACACTAGTTGGTGTGAAGCCTTCCACGTCTTCGCAGTCTTTAGTAGAGGTGATCAATCTTCCATGGGAGTTTCATGGGGGTTGGAAGCTTGGTTGGCTTGAGAAGAGAGTGCACTGTAAGGGGGATCCCATACAACCAAGCTTCTAGATTCACACGCTACTGATATGCGGCTGGGGAAACCCATGTGGAGTCTAGCAAATACTGTCTTGGCTTAACCATAGGATCATAATTTTTCTCTAATGTGTTTGATTACTTTTCAAAATATCATGCTTGCCAAGTGTTTGTTGGTTACTAAAATGAAACAAACAACACTCAAACATCTGGAAACACACAGTCAAAATTTCAACAATTTAGATTTTGACCACAAACATCAAAATTTTGACCTTTTTATATTCTGCAACACATTTGTCAAAATGCAATCGCTCTGTCACACCGCATTTTCTAAATTTTGCAACGCATCTGCTCTGCTAACACACATTTGATGTTCCAAACATCACATTTTCCTATCTTGAGACGCATTTGCATTCTGTAAAGCCGCATCTGAAATATTGAACCGCATTTGACATTTGTAAAGTCGCACTTGCAAAACTAAACCAAATTTTCCATTTACAACACCGGCCGCATTTTCCATTTACAATGTCGGCTGCATTTGATCACTGCAACACATTTGATGCCTATAATGATGCATTTTCCTGTCAACAAACCAACCACTGTTTCAGACTAGAATTCAAGTCCAAACATCTTAGCCTACTATCAAAACATCTTTTTCTAAAGTCTTTGTTTGAAACCAGA
>VDFB02281492.1:855661664-855888831 GCA_007258455.2 Sequoia sempervirens | reverse complement strand
GACTACCTCCACTATACAATTTGACAAGTGGAAAACTTGGTCGGGTAATGATTATATGGCTATTTTTGGATGTACCACACGAGAGAAGACTACATGGGGGTCTTGTGTCGATTCATAGGTAGTAGTGGAAACTTTTAGAGTGTTAAGACCATTTAGATGGGGTTAGGTAGTGGGCGGAGCTAATCCCAAGACCATGAGGGAGTACAATGGATGGTGGGCCCATTATAGGCCTTTGAGATTGAATGTTCCCCCCACAAGAGCAGTGGGAGGTCCAATCCTATGTGTTAGGAGAGGAGGGGTTATTAGGCGCCGACAGGATTGACAACGATTGAGGATTGCCCATGAGCAGCTACTACATGTACAAGACAAGAAGGATGGATAGAGTGACACCAAGATTGATAGAGATGTTATGGTGGTTGAGAGAGACACCAAGATTGCTCAATGATAGGATATAGAGGCATAGGTTTCTATTTTGACCACATAGTAGGATATCATCAGGGGTGAGAGGGACTCCCTAAGATAGAAGTTGGAGATAGAGAGACAACAAAGATTGGCAATAGATATTGCCTTGGCCTTCACTATTCCTTTGGCTTAGTATCAGGCTGAGCGAGATCAGGTTATGACAAAGAGGACATATTACCAGACTCTCTATGAGGCTTTTGTACCGAGGTCATAGAGATGCCCTCATTTTGGAGAGCTGAGTGTCGGCGTAGGTGGCAAGTCAGGGGGACAGTTTGTGAGACAACCACTATAGTCTCTTGTTAAGCCTCACCCGTCTCCTATTCATAGCCTGCAACAACACAAATCCTGACATTTGTAGACATATATTTTTGTATACACATTCATAAGCCCTACTAAGGCCTCATATGTCTATTTTGATATCACACATGATGTTTGATGATGTACAAGACATTCTCATTTTTTCTGATATATGATATATACCTTTTTTTATTGTGGCATATATGTGTTATGAGATGTGTATGGATGATTATGGATGCAAGTATATGTTTATGATAGATGATTTATGATTTATATGCTCATGTTTTTGTACTTTTATGATGTGTTTATATGATATGAATGATGATGTATGCAAATGTATGATGCTATATAATGTATGATGTTTTATTATATGATGGAAATGACACATGCCCTACTTAGTTTGTGGATGCAGGATGCATGTGATACTAATGACTTTGTGATGCATGATGTGGATGTTAGTTAGAAGATAAGTTAGTATGATTTTTAAAGATAGATAGAAGTGTTAGATGGTTGTGATGATATGCATTATAGATCATTGTTACTACTACCATTTTTATTTCATGGAGAACCTTGTAGTTTTTTAGCAATCCTTATTGATATAGCAGATAGACATGATGCACGTAGGTATTAATGACCAAGGTAACTTTATATCTATTGCATGGACTTTGACTCTACAATTAAGGAGTATTCTTGCTCATACTATACATATGGAAACCCTATTAGAGTGTATGGGTAAGAAGGTTCAAAATAATTTGGATTAGTTACACAGAAAGGTATGAAGTACCTATTATGCAACCGCTATACAAATTATCCTGAAGCGTCTTTCATACATAGAAAAAAGAAAAGTGTTTGTCGTGGCAGTGTTACAAAAATATCCAAAAAACAAAGCAGATAGAAAATCAATGATCAATGCCCCATTCCTTCTTCTCTAAATCCTTATGGATATCCTCGAGAGATCCTAGGAATGTGACAATAGGATGAATCTAAAAAATAAGATCATAAAAAGATAAATAATGTTGTTGTATCACTTGCCATAGTTGTTTGATGTTTCAAGATATTATCCATCGATGATGTCTATTGTAGGAATGATTTATCCGTTAAGACATTTGTCAGGATGTTGATGATGAATTATCAATAGGTAGGCATTTGAACACTTAGGCATTGTTTTAGTTTGATGATGATCAAGTCTTCACGATCTTTTGCTTGGTATTTTTAGATTCCAATGTTTGTTTTGCTTGTCAATTGTTTTTTCAAAGGTTGAAGGTGATGATTGTGTAGACACATAAAAATGACCTAGGCCTGCAAGCTCTATTTTTACCACTTTTGTCCTAGCATAATTATGACATTTAATTATGTCCTTGGTCCACATTCGACTATTAATTAAATAATTCATAATTATTTAATTAATTCATGTCTTTTGCATTCTTCACGATTATTAAATAAATGAATTATATTTATTGATTTAATACATCTTTAATTGTCTAAATCTTCTCACAATTAAATAAATTTCTTAATTTATTTAATTACCTTAATTCCTTATGTCTTCCTGATTATTAAATAAATGAATTTTATTTATTTATTTAATATGTCACTAATTCTCATAATTAAATGAATTTATTAATTTATTTAATTATCGGTCATAATCCTCTAAATTAAATAATTATCTTTAATTATTTAATTACCTAATTTGACATTTTCCTCATTTTAAATAAATGAAATTATTTAAAATGATATCACATTCTTAACTGTCAGTTCATTTTGGTAAATAATTTGAAAAAGATTATTTATTGTCACACAAAATCCTGATTTTGAATTAATTTAATTCAAAATGGTAATCTTCTTCCAAAAATCAAGTAATTGAGCAAATTCTTGATTTTTCAAATTTGCTTTTCAGTTCAATTCTTATCTCATTGATTTTTTGAATCTTACAAATCAAGTAGTCTTTATCTTCTTTATTTTTGAAAATCTTTATCTTTTTGGCTAATTATCACATTTATTCTCGACTGTCAATTTGATTTTATCAAATGACATCTTGATCACTCATTTAACAATCTTTGCCTAACCCTAATTAGGGATTTTCACATGAAATTTCATCCACTGATTTTAGGCTTTGTTAGCTTTTAATCTCGTTCGTCCATCCAAAATTGCGTTTTCTATAAAATGTCAATTTTGCTCACAATTTGGGGACCACTTCATCATTTATAAGACGTTTATGCTTATATTTTAATTGCATACTTTTCATTTATCTTATTTTAATTTGATTATAGTCATTTTTCATAGTCATAGGCATAGTCATCAAATCCTTCAAAGCTTGTTTAGGACATTGGAATAGTCAAAGATTACTCACACACTTGATCTGAGGGCAACACAATCAGCAAGTTACAAGGTGCTATGGAGGTAAATGATGGAAGCTTCATAGGCGATATGGTATAACATTTCTTGTTTTAACCTTTCAATGTACTTCATAGTTCTTTGGGTTTGTTTATTAATCTAATCCGCTAACCTTAATCCCTAACCCATTGATACATTGGTGAACCTGACTCCTTTATTTTTCTATTTTTCGTACGTCTTTTTTTTTTCTATTGTTTTTGTAGGTATAGGTATGAAACGCCGCATTTGTGTTTTCTCGAGTCACATTTGATGCGTCACAATGCATTTGAAAGCTGAAGTGACGCAAACGCCCTAATAAGCTGCATAAGCATTCCAGAAAGCCGCATTTGATAGAATGAGCCGCATTTGATCCTTTAACTGACGCATCTGTATTCCTGAATCGCATCTGTTTGTCAAACCAGAACGCGGAACTGAAACACATTTGATTCATAGAGCGATGCATTCACTCTGCTGTGACACATTTTCCTGGTAACTGTTTCTTCTTTTCTGCATTTGGGTTTTCTATTTTTTTTCCTTTTTGCATTTTGATGTTCTTTTTTGTATTCTAGTTTTTCTTCTACATTGTGCATTTTGGTTTTTCGTGTTACTAATCTTTGTGGAAGCATGTGGTGGTTACTTTTCATGGGTCCAAGATTAGTTGATAAGACTCCTAACATGTGATTTTGCAGGTTCGAGTGTCCAAGATTCATTCCAAAAACATTGTGCTTGTGTTTTGTAGATTAAAACACATTTATTTTTGGTGCATTTAAAATTAACATGATTTCCATATTATCTGATTGTGTTTGAAAGTGGTAGGTGAATATGCTCTCATCTTGTGCAAACTAGGTGATCAGAAAGCCAGACCCACTTTGTTCTGTGTAACCCTGGCGCAATAACTGAAGTATCATCTCCCCTTGCGCAGTCTTGCGATCTTGGGTGTAAGAGAAATGATTATTGCCTCTAGAAATTGGGCTTGTTTGGGGATTTCATCACCCCAACATGACTCAAACCGGAAATGGAGATAAAGCCAAGCTACCCCCGACCAGTATATAAATGTGAATCTTAAGGGAAAACCTAAGATTACGAGTGCAAATGTGTCATACGAATAGAGTAGTACTCCCATAAACCATGTTGAGCTTAACCTCTTCAAGCTGGAGTGCCACCTAATCGGTGATTAATCTCTTGCCCCATGTATGGCCACTCAAACGGGGGTCCCAAATTAAACATTCTTGTGTAGTAAGCTCAAAACCTTCTATTTGCTAGTACAACACCAGTCAGTGTGAAGCCTTCCACGTCTTCGCAGTCTTTAGTAGAGTTGATCAATCTTCCATGGGAGTTTCATGGGGGTTGGAAGCTTGGTTGGCCTAAGAAGAGAGTGCACTATAAGGGGGAGCCCATACAGCCAAGCTTCTAGATTCACACGCTACTGATATGTGGCTGGGGAAACCCGTGTGGAGTCTAGCAAATACTGTCTTGGCTTAACCATAGGATCATAATTGTTCTCTTATGTGTTTGATTACTTTTCAAAATATCGTGCTTGCCAAGTGTTTGTTGGTTACTAAAATGAAACAAACAACACTCAAACATCTAGAAACACACAGTCAAAATTTCAACAATTCGGATTTTGACCACAAACATCAAAATTTTGACCTTTTTATATTCTGCAACACATTTGTCAAAACACAATCGCTCTGTCACACCGCATTTTCTAAATTTTGCAACGCATTTGCTCTGCTAACATGCATTTGATGTTCCATACATCACATTTTCCTGTCTTGAGACGCATTTGCATTCTGTAAAGCCGCATCTGAAATACTGAGCTACATTTGAAATTTGTAAAGTCGCACTTGCAAAACTAAACCACATTTTCTATTTACAACACCGGCCACATTTTCCATTTACAACGTTGGCCACGTTTGATCACTGCAACGCATTTGATGCCTATAACGACGCATTTTCCTGTCAACAAACCAACCACTGTTTCAGATTAGAATTCAAGTCCAAACATCTTAGCCTACTGTCAAAACATCTTTTTCAAAAGTCTTTGTTTGAAACCAGAATCAAAATTGCTCAAAACGTCTATCTTTTGCATTCATTAGCTTGCACTTTAACCATAGTGTTGATGATGTTTTCTACACAGCAACAACTCAGACATAATATAATATCCTATCTCTCTTGAAAGGTAAATCTCTATCGGCAAGCCTCAAGAGATAACCCCAAGGTCTCTAATGTCAGGTCTTGACAATGCATAAACAACTCAGTGATAAATGTGAAAATGTTGGTAATCACAATGGGACCTTACTACGAGAAAAATACTGAATCTCAATTTATCAGATCTATCAATATGATGATACTTCAATCCTAAATTTAATCCAATAATCAAATAAATAACAAAAGATAAGGGTTCCAAAGATATTTCTAAAATTAATATTAAACCTAAGATTAACAATGTAAATGATGAAATACTTGGAATGGACCAATCCCTCTTAACTAATTTCTACTCAACCCAGATAAATCTGCAATCTTCTAAGGTGTTAAGATTTTCAAATCATGAACATTCATTCAAACAACCCTATTGCAATTGAAATGAATAAACCCTCACAATTGAACTAAGCACAATGGATATAAAGGTCCAGGCTAACTTTGCAAAGCAACTAACAATCAGTTGGTTGCGAAAAGTATGGACTAGGGATTACTGCAACACTTCAAATATCAAACCATGAACATCATTAAATCAAATCTAATTCTAAAAATCTATTTTCCTCAAAGCAATTCTAAAGATAGAACAACAAGAACCATGCAAGATAAGAAAAACACAAGTATGGCACCAAATCACAATGTCATTACCTGCATCAAATTATCCACTGTAGCAACAATTCCAGCTTTCTGTTACAATATTTGCTTGAGATCAACTACTTGCTAACTCTTGCTCTACTTAATTCGCTCTAACTATCTTTCTATGTGTCTATGTCTAAAACTTCTTAACCCTTACAAATGAGGCAAAATGCCAAATTTATAGAAATCCCCAAAACATGTCGGCCTAGACAATTTTTTTTTACAATAATAATAAGGCACAACAAGTCGGCCAAGAGAAATCCAAAAATAGGATAAATGATGCATTAAATGTATGAACTTGATCTAGGTCAGCCCGGGATCTCCAATGTAGCTCAGACCAATGCATGGAAAAATAATAGGGAAGCACAAATCTCGATGTAGCCAATCATTAACTACCTTCCCCTTTGTCTTTATTTCAATCCAGCATTTCATGAACTTTCAAAAGCACCCTATCCAAGTTGGTCACAGGTGGCAAAGGTAGAACCCTAAGTCACCTTTCAATTGATGCAATCTCCTCCCTGGACTATTTTACCGACTTATCCCAATCAACCCTATAGGTTAGGTATTTATCAATGACAACAATGTAGGTGGCCGCATCATCTAACTGGTGCTCAGAAACAGAATCATCACTGCCTAGAACATAAACGTCATGCCACCATTTTCTCAACTATTCCAAACTCAAATACTTAGGGGCAATCTTTCTCCTCCCTGTCATAATCTCAAAGAAAGCAATGAAGCCATTATACACACCAGCTAGGGTATCATCAATCTGCCTCCTCTGCTTGTAGATCTTCTTCAAAACCTTCTACCTAATTTGCAATGCTTCAAACCACTCCCAAGGTTCAGCAACTCTAGAGGAAGGAAGAATTTTATCACTCACTAACTTATCCCTAATGTACTCCATGATAGTTTTGGTTTTCTTCAGCAGGAGATCTATATCTTCCTTAGCCTATGCTAACACTTCCTTCAACCAATCAGTTGACCTTATAGCATCCTTCCCAGTCGACAAAATATCCTTAATGGCCTCATTACCTTTGGTTCGCACCCCCTGCAGCCAATTTTCATAGCAAGAGTGGAAGCCTTCATCTTTTCAAGCCCAGTGATGGTCTCTTGGGGTAAAGGTTTTGCAGCAGAGGCGGAGGAGTTAATGGATTGTAAGGGTTTCATCAAATCCTCCAAGCATTTCTTTAGATTCTCATTTTCTTTCTTTAGCTCCTGCTTAGTCTTTATTTCCTTCCTCAATCTGCCCAAGATAACTGCACTAGAACCCTGATAATCCTCAATATCCCACTCAACGGATGTAGGCCCTAAATTGAAAGTTTGCACATTATAGTATTTTGCAGATACATCATCTCTATTTTTATCCAGAGCAGGGGTTGCAATGTGGACAACTCTGTTACTGGCCTCATCTCTTTCAATCCTTGAGATTACCCTAGCCCTCTTCTTACCTTTGTCTTTTCCAATCTTGGCTAACAACTCATCCCAATTGGGTGGAGTATCTTCCACAATGACTTGTTTTCTTCTTATCTCTTTGTCTAACCAACCAGGGACAATGGATTCTAACTGCACTTCACTTGGTTTCTCCTCCTGCTATTCCTTTGGCACCTCTTCACTCAAATTCTATTTCTCAGGAGTCTCATCTATCTTTCCATCCTTTTCTTTAGTATGTTCTTCTTCATGTATAGGTGATGGAACCTTCACTACTTCTTCTTCTACTGGAGGTGATTTAACCTCTTCGGTTCCAATAGGTGACTCTGCATAAGCTACCAAAGGAGACTGCATTACCTTATCAATTTCTGTGTCTGCACTATAAAGATCTCCCTCGTGAAATTCCTCCCCCTCAGTGTCTGGATGATCTTCAACCTTTTCAGATTCTCCTGGTTCATTATGAGCCTCATGGGCGGAAGGAACATCATCATGTTGCACATCATGAGAAGTGACCGGAGGAAGGTCTGTTTTAGGCACACTATCCTTGGGAGAAGGAGTCCTAGATCTCCTTGTATATACTTGTGCCTTCTCTTTTGAGCTTTCTACATTTATCATCGGTGGGGTAACTTCTTTTCCTACCTTGGAGCTTTCCTTTTCTGATAATTTTAGGACTCCTCTCCTTTTAGGCACAGGAGCATCAACCTCAGGATTCTGTTTCTCAGTCTCCTCCTTGCCAGATTTCTTAGTCCTTGTCCTCTTCTTAGCCATTGGCTTTCTTTGATTTTTGGTCTCTTGGACTTCCTCCTTCTGAACACCCTTAATTTTAATTTTGAAAGGAGAATCCCCCTTGCCTTTACCTTTAGGATCCTCTTGCTCAGTTGATTCCTTAGAAGTAGAGTGAGGGTCCATATCTCCCATCAGACTGTAGGTGCATTTCACTCCCTCATTCTCCAACTCCCACAGCTTATGCCTTAGCCACATCCTGGTAAACTTGATAACTGGATCCATTAGCTGTTTCAATTCTATTTGTTCTTCTTCTAGCCAATCTACATCACCAATTGGCTTATCCTTCATTTCATCATAGGCATGACCTTGAATCAAGTCCCCATCATCTAACAATTGATTAGGAACTACCTTTACATTGTACAATCGAACTGAATCAACTGGGATCCGAGAGAATTTCTTTTTCCTTACATCATATTCATCACTATATTTGGCCCAATAATCCTCCAAATAAACCTTATGGCTATACTCCCTACTGGCCTTCTTCTGGGCCTCACCTATGATGTCAAACCTTGATCTCTTGGAATGAAAATACAAACCAAGGGTACTCATTTCTTCTTCTGAAGCTTGGGCAGAAATAATGGAAGGACATGCCTCCCCGGTGCCAATCCTCAAAGGGAAGTCTCCACCAAATCCAGTCTTATGCTTATCCCTCTTGACAATAGCATCAAAGTCACATATTTTCCGAGTTACTTCCAATAGTATAATGTGATCGGTGGGGTACCTTGGAAGTCTGTAAGGAGCTCTCTGACAACCATCAACCCGTATGTATGAGAAGGTTGGGAATTGGATAAACCAAGCACCATATTTCTTGATGAGCTCTTTTGCTTGGTCTGAAATCCTTGTGTGCTCTACTCCTTGAAGCATTCTAGTGATGTGCATGGTGAATGCATCATTCACCCTCCTATAGCTTGAGCCTCCTAGGTGCAATTGAGAGAAAACCTCATAGATGACATCTTGTCCAAAGATTCCCCTTGTACTCAATCCTTTATAGGGGTGGAATCTTGCAAGTGCATAGACCAAATATGAAGTCATCGTGAAGGTCTTGGTCTGTAACACATTAGATAGTTGTTCATGGATCACTCTACTAATCATACCAACCCAATGATAGTCAATCAGCTCTCGTTCCATCCTCACAATAACATGGCACATCCAATTCTCAAATACACCTACATTTCTCAATCCAACCACCCTGCTGAGCAAGGTGATGCATCATAGTATTCCTTCTTGAATTTTTCCCTAAATAGTTGTTTAGGCAACTTGGAATAATGAGACTTTGGCTTCTCCAACCATGAATTGATGAGCTGTTGTGACTTGACAGTTTGTTCTTCATAGAACCCTTTAGCTGCCTCCATGTTAAATGCCACCACATGAGACCTATCTGGCATATCGAAAGTTTGAGCAATGGAAATAGGGTTGAGATTTGCTATAACTCTCCCTTGAGGACCAATAATTCTTTGTGTGTCCTGATCATAGTGTCTTGCACACTTGAGGACAAGCTCATAACACTGGACTATGGAAGGAAAATCAGCTACATGTGATAAACCTGATTCCTTCATTCTTCTAGCCACCAAAGGGAGATCCTTCGCTACCATTCTTCCTTTAAATTCCTCGTAGTCCCACAGTCCAAAATTAGTATTTGTCACCTTTGACCAAATTGATGTGATCTTTCTCTCTGGTATCTTACTCTTGGTGTCCATCTTAATCCTTTATGCTTCAGATATTGAGGATCCCTCCGCTGTCTCGCTAGATTCAGCTTGCACTTGACAAAGGAAACATAATAAAAACCACAGGAAAACAATGATAATCCATCAAAACACTGTAAAAATAAACCTCATACAATCAGGGTGTTATTAAATCTCATATAAATGATCATAACAAATTTCAGGTTTTAGGACCATCCGCGGAATCTGAGCCAGGGAGGAATTTTGGGAAATTTTGGACCAGATAGATTCCAACGGAATAATCATGAAAACACCTACTAATAATTAAATCCGATCATTATAAATCAATAAACCACATAGGAGATCATAAGATAGCATGAATTAACCATAAAATGCATCATAAATCATTGATAAATCCAACTAATCCATACTTCCTTACAATTCATCAGGTTTCGGGAAAATCCGCCAGGGATGGATTTCCGCGAAGGCAGCGACATTTCATAAACTTCAAAAAATCTAAGCAGCATAGGACTTCGGGAAAATATGGGTGAGACAAAAATCCACGGATAATATGAAACTCCGAAAACGATAGCGGATTTTGGAAAAACGAAGGAAATCGGGAAAACGGAGGAGATCGGGAAGATCCGCCAGAGACGAAAAATCTGCCGAAGATGAAAAATCCTGGACTGAGGACGAAACCCGAACTGCGACACCAAAACACAATTTCACCCAAACACCAGATTAATCATGAATTTCAAAGATTTAAGCTTAAGGCAAGTTTAATACGGGCTTTCTATGGATTCTCTTTGCATTCTAAGCCAATTTAAAAAATGATGTAGGGTTAAATGGTGATGCCCTACATACCAAACCCTACAGGTCCGCCATTAGCGCACATGCAAGCTCAAAACTAAATCATTTCACATGCTAGGCCACTACTAGAGGAGCCCAAAACTCTCAAGCAAGAATCTTCATGATGCAAATGAACGGGTAACCTCAAAACTCACTTGAAAATGATAAGTAAAACACTACTGGGCAACCCTAGCCATGAAATGAGCGGCCATTTAAGAATTCAGACCTCAATAAAACCAAGATTCCAAAGCAATACGAACATCAAAATGTTTTCCATAGCTGTCAATGAAAGAGAAGGAAATCAAATACATACCATGGACGCAGTGGAACTCAGACGAGGTAGCAAATACTAGCTTAATAGTGCCCAACAAGCGAAATGCACAGGATGCTCTTACCAAACTGAATAATTCGCAATCAATCACTCAAAACCAACTCCAATACTCAAAAACACGAAATCCTTAGCTCAATTGATAAAAAAATGATAAAGCATAATGACACAAATACTCCCAAAGACCGGTTAAATACACCATTCAAAGCTCGTATGAGGAGCATTAACGCCATTGACAAGACAGGCTGGAGAATTCAAAAACTCGACAACAAGATGAATTTCTGGAAAATATGACCCACGCGGAATTCCGCGGAGACAGGAAATCACTGAACTATAGTATTCAGTCGAAACTTGAGCGAAATCCAGGGAAATCCGACCATTCCAGAAAATCCTGAACATGGGCAAAAAACCCGAAATTCACCCATAAATTAAGATTTTCAATGAACAACCTAGGGAATTATTTAGGCAATCAAGATAAACACTTAAGCACATGCCAAAGAAAGATAAAACCTCAAAATGAAAGGGCCAAGACACCAAAACCAAAGCGAAAGAGGGTCCCTACCTTCAGCGGGGCGTGTGTGCGAAAAACTGCACAACACATAGGTTTAAAATTTCCATATTTTAGTTGCATTCCCTAGGCGTCATAATCGTCATTTTTTTTCCTTAGGTTTCATCTTGGAAAACTTTGGATTAGGCCAAATCTCCACACTTTGCGAAAACCATTGTTTTCAAAATTAGGGTATCTTGGGACATAGTCATTATTCCTCTTTTCGGTCATTGTCATTTTTGTGAGAACCTCCAACTCAACAGTCTAGTTAGGTAGGCTCACTTGTCATTTTGACCTTGTCATTTAGTCCCTTTAGCAAGTCCTTTTGATAACCTAAATTGAGACATAATTCAAGCTTAGAGTGGTTAGGAAAACCTTTCTCCAAGCATTGTCCAAACTTAGTCATCATTTTAAACTTAGACTTTGCATTATCCACCTCTAGTCCTCATTTTGAACCTAGAATTTACATTAATTGCCTTAGTCCTTCATCAGCATTACCATCTTAATCCTCATTTGAAACTTTGGCTTTGACAACCTTGTCATTTTGCATCAATCATTTCCTTAGTCATCACCTTGCATTATCATCCTTTATTCCAAAATACAAAATTTTTGTCATAACTTTTCATCCTAGTCGTCATTTTGAATTGGCCATTTTCTTTAGGAAACACTATTGCATTGTCATCCCTCATTATCGAAAATCCAAAAAAACATAGTCTTGCATTGTCATCCTTTTATCACAAAAATACAAAAAAAATAGGCTAGTGTCATCCTTGCATTTCGTCATCATTTTCATTACCCCCATTTGAGCAATTCCCTTTTATGGTGGAAACTAGACTCCAAAGAAAGAAAAGACAAATGGAAAACTTTGGACAAGATTCTAATTCCAATGTCACCAATCACACTTATGACCCAAATTGGAATTTTGATGACCCATTTAGCAACACAAATACTCAACCTCTCATGACCATACCATCCTCATCAAATAACCCCTTTGAACCATTCTTACGTAAGAATGAATATGGACAAATACTTGAGGAAAACCTAGAGGTAGCAGCACAAGATCCAGAGGTGGCCTACTTTGTAGAACAAATGGTCTTATATGACAAAGACAGATATTTGGCCATACTTTTAAGTCAAGGAGCTAAATTACCTCATGGGTTCGACATTGATACCTTGAGATCGACATCTCTTGCCAATAACGTCAACAATACACATAACATGTGAAATAGTGGTCAACCTCCAAACACCACAAGCAATACCTTTTTTGATGCTACCTCTCAAAATGTCACAACAACCATGAGTGCTACCTCCAACATTCCCAACAACTCAATTCAATAAATGCTACATCCATTGGAGGAACACAATTCGTCACATTACCCAAAATATCCACAATATCATCACAATCGGTTGGAGCCACCTTTGGGTCCTTGGTAGTGTGGGCAAGTTATTCCAATCCTCTCTTTACCACTATGGTAAATGCCATGGGGGCATCATCGAGCCATACAAATCATCCATTGACAACGACATCTAGTACCATGAGTACATCTTCATCATATCCTCTCATTGGTATCTCACATAATCCTTTGGGTGGAGGTAAATGACGTATCTTTATTCAAGGACCACAACAAAATGTTAACGTGTCAAAACAACTTAATTCCATCACCTCACATGGAAAAAATATGACCATTCCCCTTGTACAAACCCAACAATTTGGAAAAGGTAGTCAAAACACACAACCTATGGCATCATTCGCACATCAAAATATTCATGGTCGCCATATTCCCCAAATATTGACCCAAATGGCTGGGGGACACATTTCGACATACTCATCCCATATTCATACCCACCAACATGTCCCCAATCCAAAATTTCAATACCAACAACATGAAAATTAGAACACATCGTACACGTCACAACATGTACCTCAATAACACACCAAGATCCACTCACAACAAATGGGGACCTATGGTGTACCAATCAATCTGGTGTATGGGGCCACAAATGACCCTATAATTGATGCCTTGCAAGCAAAGTTGATGGGTCTAGAGAAGACCATAGAAAACATACAAATATCCGGCTACAAATCAGAAGTGTCATACGATTTATCTATATATCCCTTTGACATGAACTTATACATGCCACCATTTCCTTTGGGATATGTATCACCTAATTTTACCAAATATAGAGGAAAGAAAAACTCTATCAAACATTTCCGAGAATTTGCAACCAACTGTATGGACGTCACATATGAACCAACATACTTGATGAGACTCTTTTCTAAAAGTCTCTCAGGTCCTGCCCCTGAATGGTTCTCCACTCAAAAGGATATCCAAACATGAGATGAACTTAAATGCAAATTCATAAAAAATTACTCGTACAACATTGACATGGACACCTCTATTACTAGCTTATGCAATCTCATGCAAGAGGATGTTGGTGAAATGTTCATCCCATTCTTCCAAAAATGGATAAGTCTATCTAGTCATTGTCACATCGACATACCCAAAAAGGAAAAGGTGGACATGTTCGTTCAAACACTTCTAGGACCCTTAAAATATGCATTACAAGTGCATTGTTGCACAACCTTCACGAACCTAGTTGAGAAAGGTGTCCAAATTGAGAAATCCATTATTGCAAAGGGAGAGATAAAGTACAGTCCTAAAAACACAAACACAAATCCTCCCACTGACAAAAATAAGTACTGGGTAAAAAATAAACATGTTACCAATGACGGTGTGGTTGATGCCAAGGCTATAAACACTATGGGTCATGTACTAGCTCTGAAAGGGGTTCAACCACAAAACAAGTCAATGACGATACTAACACCCCCCACCAATGCCACCCCAAACAACCAAAATGGTCAAAATAGTCACAATCAAGGACAATACCATTAGATAAGACAATTCCCTAGGGGTCGCACATACACTCCCTTGGGTGAGCCCATGGAGGAAGTCCTCAAGAAATTTCTTCACAATGGTCTCATCAAACTTGAAGAACCAAATTTGTATGACCTAGGATAGTTTAAACCATCATGGTGGGACGATAATGCTTTATGTGAGTACCACTAGTCTAAAGGACATAAGACATCATCTTGTCGACAACTCAAAAATATTGTGCAAGACCTTATTGAGAGTCGAATAATTGAATTAGGCAGGCCACAATTTCCATCAAATTCCAACCATACCATTCATAAGAACCCATTGCAAGACCATGGCTCTAATAATGCTTCCACGTTAGGTCTTAAGACAAGAAATAATCAAGCCAATTACGCCTGCACCAAGTATGACTATTGTGGTGGACCTACTATAAACAATGTTTGAAATGACGATGAATACAATCAAACGAGCACCCCAATGCAATGCCACTACTCGAAGTGGCACAATCACTATAGCTGGTCCACCTTCTGCTAGGCAACCTAAGATCACCATACCTAGTCCATCTCCTAGGTAGTCACAACCCGCCTCGACCACAAAGTAGTGGCAACCTAAGAGTCAGTTTAACCTTATCGACCAGCTTGGCGAAACTCCCGCACAGATTTTCATACTCGAATTACTTCACATATCTCCCATGCATAAGGCTATACTGGATAAAACCTTGCAAGAGTCCTCTGTCCCTAAGGATATTGATTTCAACCAATTTGAGACCATGGTGGGATACCTCACTACACCTCATCATGTCACTTTCTCTTATCAAGATTATTCGTCACCCAAGACCAACCATAATGATGCATTACATATCAAAAATTTTGTCCATAAGCACAAGGTTAGAAGAGTTTTAGTAGATGGCAGAGTAGGATTGAACATATGCTCCTTGAAATTGGTTATTATGATGACGAAGAACGTTCTTCACGAGGCGTTATTTCTCTTCCTATCGGAGTGGGACTAGTCATTGTGGATACAACTTGCCAGGTCCTAGATCTAGAATTACCTTACAACATCTTGCTTGGTCGCCCATGGATTCATGCCCTAAAATTCATTCCCTCCACATATCACCAATGCTAAAAATTCCCATTTGACGGCACATAAATCACTATATATGGAGACCTAGACCCTTTCCAATATTGTACCAACTTAAGGGGTATTTTCGAAAACTGAGTGCCCATCAACCGAGAAGCCCCTAGCTCCTTTTCTTCTAAATACATCGACCCACCCACACTCACATCATCTTCCATGTCCACTCCGTCCACATCTTCCACCGCACCACCATCTCCCACACTTCCTAAGGATGAGTCCAATGTCAAGATCCAGGACCTAGGCTATGGAGAATTCAAACTACATATGACATACATCATCACAACAATACCCAAGTCTCTGAAGGTCTATGGTCGACCATGTTTTAGAATGGAACCCAAAGAAATTTTCAAAGTTCCACCAAAACCAATTTTCATAAAATGGGGAGACATGAGTAATAAGGACCTTGCCGATATTATAGGATGGTTCTATAAAGAAATGGCCAACCTACCCCCATTACCTGTTAAGAAATATGGCAAGGGATATTACATGATGAAGGATAAGGGCTACAATGGAACTAGTGGCCTAGGTAGAAATAAAATTGGATGAAGAGAGCCCATAGAATCTTTCAAAATACCAAATTATCTTAGATTCCCGACAATGACGACTGACATACCAATGGACTTTCAAGTGAGCGTGTGCATGCTTTAGAAAGTGTCAAGACTATTAAGGAATCCTTTACCAAAATTGACTCCCAAGAGTGGGAATTTGGCTCCCAACGATCCTTAAGTGACTGTTGCCTTGATGATTTGTTCGTTGAAACGGGGGAGCTTACCTCTGAACAAAATTTTTGGCAAACATTTAAAATCAATCAGGAACCAAATAGTCACAGTTCCATTTCCCTTCCCCATGACATACAAGACCCACCACCTGAATCTAGTAACCATCAGTTGAATGTATCTAAATTTCTAGATAACAATGACAACCACGACTCTGAGTCCTTTACCCCTTACTTTGACAATGAATATGAAACAAGTGAAGGGGAATATTGGATAGAGTCCGATGTGGAATTGGATGATAATTTCATCTACAATATCTCATAATTTGTCTACATGCTTTATGCATCCTCCCCTCAATTCACCAATGCTGACGATGGCATTTCCCTAGTCTATCCACAATTAATCGATTGGGACCAACAAGGCCCGCCAGTTCTGGACACCTTTCAGAATGATGAGGCTATCATAGAATTTATGGGATTACGTGAGGGCATACCCAGTGGTGATCACAAGGAAGGATTCGCCATTGACCTAGATTGTGCAGCCTACTTTAGAGAAACTGATTCGTCCTCCAGTCAAAAAATTAAAAATAAGAATAAATAAAAAAATGAAATGTCTTTACGTGAAAACCGAAAGGCACCTTCTGATGAAAAAAAAGAAAAAACAAAGGATGTATCTGTGGGTGAAAACCTCTCTGAGGCACCCAAAGATGGAGGACTGGAATTTCTTCCCATAACTCAAGAGAAATAAGCTATTCTCATAGAGGACACCATAGAGGACAACATATCAATAACATAAGATCCCAAAATGGCCCTCTTTGGTGCATCCTTGACTGAAGAAGAGATATCGAAATTTCACAAATTCTTTGCAGAACATAAAGTCAACTTCACATGGTCCTACGCTGACATGTCGAGACTAGACCCAGAACTGGTTCTGCACCATCTGCCACTATTGCCAAATTCCAAACTAGTTAAACAAAAGTTACGCAAAATGCATCCTTAGTTTGCTTTTTGGTCAAGGATGAGTTGAAGAAACTTCTAGAGGCTGGGTTCATATGGTCTATTGATTATGTTGAATGGATATCTAACCTTGTGCCAGTAACAAAGCCAAATGGAATGATCCAAGTCTGCATATATTTCAGAGACTTAAATAAGGCATGCCCAAAAGATGACTTTCCTTTGCCGAATATTGATTTCATAGTTGACCTCACAGCAAGATATGAGATGTTGTCCCTCATGGACGGTTTCTCCAGCTATAATCAGATTTGTATTTCCCCCGAAGATCAACATAAAACAACATTCACTTTCCCTTGGGGTACATATTGTTGGAATGTCATTCCATTTGGTATAAATGCAGGCACCACATATTAGAGGGCTATGACCACAATCTTTCATGACATGATGCATAAAACAATGGAAGATTACGTAGACGACCTTTTGTCTAAATCAGTAACAAGAAAAGATCATCTGAAGGTGTTAGACACAATTTTCAAGAGACTAGAAGAATACAAAGTCTGATTGAATCCTAAGAAATGTGTCTTTGGTGTAACATCTGGAAAAATCTTGGGATACATAGTTTCTCGAAGAGGCATTGAAGTTGATCCAACAAAAGTCAAAGCCATCATGGACATGCCTCCTCCCAAAGGAATAAGCGAACTCAGTACATTACAAGGTAGGGCACAATCTATCTGGTGCTTTATAGCACAATTGGCTTACAAGTGTCAACCATTCCAATATCTTCTGCACAAAGGCATCCCCTTTGTGTGGACAAATAAATGCCAAGAAGCCTTTCAACAAATAAAAGACTACTTACTGTCACCGCCAGTCCTCATGCCGCCTATTCACGGAAAACCTTTGATCTTATACATCTCTGCCACTACTTCAGCACTAGGGGCATTACTGCACAAAACGACCAAGAAGAAAAAGAAAGGGCCATATATTATATCGGTCAGAAATTGGTCAGGTATGAACTGAATTACACATCAATTGAACGTGCTTGTCTAGCAGTTGTCTTTGCAGCTCAAAAGCTAAGACATTATATGTTGAGCCATTAGACACAGTTGATAGAAAATATTGACACCCTCAAATATCTCTTGATTCATGCAGCATTGACAGGACGTCTGGCAAAGTGGGTCATGATTCTGAGTGAATACGACATTTAGTATGTAGAAAGAAAAGTGATCAAAGGACAAGTGATTGCAGACCAATTGGAAGATGCACCTATATAGAGTGATCACCCCTTAGTAGCAGATTTCCCAGATGAGTCAATATTCCATACAGAACCAAAGTCACCCTGGAGGCTATACTTTGACAGATCGCATACTAATCATGGCTCCGGGGTAGGGATATTATTTATCACCCCTCAAGGAGATTCTATTCCCAAGTCTTTCCGCATAGCTTTCCCATGCACAAATAACGTGGAAGAATATGAGGCACTGGTTACGAGACTTAGAATGGCAATAAAATGGAAAATTAGAGCACTACATGTCTATGGGGATTCTTAGTTAGTCATCAACCAAGTTAATGATGACTATGACACAAAAGATGAGAAGCTAATGGCCTACAAATGAATAGTTGACAGCTTCTAGACATACTTTCACATGGTGACTTTTGAGCAAGTTTCAAAAATGCAAAAAAAAGCGGCAGATGCCATGGTTACAATAGGCTCTCTCCTTGACATTCCAAGCAATATGCCTCAGTTGGAATTCCTGATAGAACAACTGTTGGTCCCTGCCTATGATATTCTAGAATTGGAGATGGTCTATGAGCTTGTTGGTCCCGATTCTCCCTGGTACCAGGACATTCATGACTAGCTTAAGTCTCAAACCCTCCCCCCTAATCTGTCCAATAACCAGAGAAAGTCTTTTATCTGAAAAGCCGCAAGATATGCCATCGTCAGTGACACCCTTTATCATTGTAGCTTTGAAAACACCCTCCTTAGATGTCTCGACATCAATGAAGCATGCACAACCTTACGCGAAGTACATGAGGGTATATGCAGGTCTCATTCGAGTGGTCCTACTCTATCCAAGAAGATAACGAGACTTGGGTACTATTGGCTGACCATTGAGAAAGATGCACTAGAATATGTCAAGACTTGTTGCCAATGCTAGATTCACAGTGATTTGATTCATGCTTTAGCACAAGAAATTCGGTTGATCACTTCTCCTTGGCCCTTCACACAATGGGGAATCGACCTCGTGGGAAAGATCCATCCTACCTCATCCAATGGCCACAAATTCATCATAACCACCACTAATTACTTTACGAAGTGGATTGAAGCCATCCCCCTGACGTATATAACTGAAAAACAAATCTCCAAATTAATTCTTAACTATATCATTTTCCAGTATGGCCTTCCGTAATCCATCATCACTGACAATGTATGTCCGTTTAAAAACAAAGACGTTCATGAGTTATGTGAGTGATTTCATATCCAACATCATTTTTCCTCTTCATATTACCCGCAAGGAAATGGTCAAGCCGAGGCATCAAATAAAACCATTGTTAAAATCCTTAAAAAGACTATCAATGACACTGGCCGTGACTGGCATATTCAACTCAACCTTGCTCTGTGGGCTTACCGCACTAGCATTCGTACGCCTACAGGAGCCACCCCATTTGCCCTGGTCTTTGGGGTTGAGGCCATCTTGCCCATTGAGGTTGAAATTCCTTCCTTATGAGTCTCCCTGAAGGGTCTGACCGATGATGAGGAGTATAGACAGTTGCATCTACACGAGCTGGAGATGTTAGAAGAAAGAAGGCATAATTCCCTGAACCATCTGCAGGCATATCAGAACCGTCTCTGTCGCAGTTACAATAAGAGAGTAATGGTCAGGAAATTTGACATTGGTGACCTAGTCCTCATGCAAAACCCTAAGAATCAAGTAGACAGAGAAAAACCTGGCAAATTCAAACCAAATTGGCTAGGTCCCTACGTCATCATATCCTCTTTTGGTTCTGGAGCTTATCAGCTGGTGACTTCAAATGGTGAACAACTAACATAACCCATCAATAGTCTACATCTCTGAAATTTCTATGCATAGCATCAAAAAGTTGAGCTGAAAACTTTTAAAATACAAAAAAAATTGAAAAATGATAAAAAAATTGTGGCCTTGATAAAACACTTGGCACTTGTCTTTGGCTTTTTCATCATGTTACTAGTTTTTCAGTGAGATCTTGACAATAAGATTTAGAGAAGCAGTGACGTATCATGACACTCATGTTACTAGTTTCTCAGTGATGTCCTGACTACGAGGATTTAGAAAAACAACGATGTACCATGATAATAGCTTTATTTTTTTCCTTTTGGAAATCATGCTGCTAGTTTTCTCAAGGATGTCTTGGAAACAAAATTTAGAGAAGCAACGATGTTTCATGAATTGTCCTTCTTGTCTTTTTCTGCTTTTGGTTGATTATGACAAAAAGACTGGTGCAATTGCGCTCTTGGTATGAGTCATTATCATCCTTGTCTGTGACTTCTTGTCTTATGTGATGGTACACCTTGCACACCTTGATTTATGTCATATCATGGTGTTTGTTGGCCATCACAACAATCTTCCTAGTGATGATTAAGAGAAATAAATATAAAAGTCCTATGGTAAAGTTTTGAAGGATTTGGTCTAGGAACTAACATGCATCTCCTTTTGTCCTATCATCTTCTCTTGTTCGTCTCTCGATGATATCCTATGACATACAAAAACATAAGTGCATACATAATCACATAGACATTTCATTAGGTCCATACATTGCATCATCCATAGGATTAAATCATATTACATTTCATATACATATTGCATTATACATAGTCATGCATTAACATAAGCATAAACATGGCATCCATTCAAACAAATACATTATGCATATCATCATCATCCATGGCACAACATCAACACAACATATAAATAAGCATTGCATTATCATGGCATCACCTCATAAATAACCATCATAGGACATACATTACAAGACATATAAATAAATAAATACCATCATCCATCATAAAAGCATATCATACATAAATCATCCATCATACATCATAGTGCATAAATCAAATAACATCACATAACACACATGTAGGCCACATCAAAACTGCATCATATAGCGTCATCTCAAAACAATATATAATGTCATAGGATAGAGTCAAGAGATATCCCAAAAATAGAGCACCCGGGCTTGATAGTCAATACATAAAGTGTCATAACATAAATACCAAAACATGAATGTAGTAAGCATGGCCCTATGAAATGCTCTCCTCATCCCCTCGTGGCGAAGAGTGTGGTGATTGAGGACTTGTGCCCAACACTAAGGTAACAGGTGGACCTTGTAGCAACCTCTGTCTGTGAAACCAATGGAACTGACACTGATGGCATCATCTCCAAGGTAACATGCATTTGTGATGATACTGCAGCCTGACTTTGTGAAGCTGAAGGATCTATCACTAGAGGCGGACCAGGTGTTGATCTATGGCTTGAACCTAATGAACCATGTGAATGCCCTGACATGTGACTAGAAGAATGTATATGATGAGACCTGTGACTTGAGGTATGTCCTGAAGAGGTCGAGCCCCTTGCACTGCTCTGACTACCACTACCACTGCCACTCCCTTACCTACTGCTACCACCTATCCTCATCTGTGTCCTAGTCATGGCGGTATCTCTCATCTCAGCTGGTATGACCTACTAATATAACTGCTTGTATCACCCAAGCCATACACTGACCCTGCCAAATTCCTGTGCTAGATTTGCTGATGGTCATGTACATAGTCGTGAAAACTCTGTACACCACTATGTTGCCTCTTGTTGGTGGATCACTATATGATCCTGCTCTACCTGAGCCACCTCTAACTTTGACTGCAGTGCTATGATCTAGATGACACTCTCATCCAATCTCCTATGTAAGTCTGCCATCCTCTGGTCTGTCGTGGCATCAAGGGCAACGCTGAGCTGGATGGTATCTCCTCATCTCCCTCCACCATCCTCCATCTCAGGAGCCTCTCGGCCTCATCTATAGCATCATCATCATCTTCATCATCATCCTCCTCTCCAACCTCCTCTCTGCTGACTCCCTCGTCCTAGGGCATATCAACCTCCATCTCGGCCTCTTGATGGATTCCTCCAGTCCACCACTGCCCTTCCTTCCTCCATTATTGCTCCTATCCATTTCTCTCTCCCCCTCTGGATGGCATCCATCACCCCCCCTCTTCCGTTCACCTCACCCTCCCCACCTCCACTGTTTCTCCTCCTATCCTCCATCCATCCCCTTAGATCGTCCACGTCGTCCCCCCACCCCTCCGATTTCCTCCCTCCATCTTGTTGCCCAGCCTCGCCTCCCATCATAAATCTCTACCTCACGGCCTCTGCCATCACCATCCTACGCCTTTGCCCTCTGGCATGCATCTCTTCCCCTTGTCTAAACCATTGCCACATGGGGTATCACCAATCTCCTATCAATCGGCACTGACCCATCTGGATTTGTCAACGGAACTGGTCGACGCGCCTGCCACCACAAGTCATAATTCGCAGTCGTCCCCGGATCTGCGATCCCACCCCTCCATCCCCACTGTTGTGCCACTAGACCATCAATTTGTTGCTCGGAAAATGGTATAGGAATAGGCTGGGATTTCAGGATCACCTGCCGAAAGGATCACGGCATGCTTCGTATACTGGGGTTTTACTCTCTTTGCTCTCCCAAAGCGATGTTGGGACGCATTTTGACGGAAGATACATCTGGGATGAAGGCTAACTACACTTGCTTGTCCTCCAGCCAGTCTTGGTCTTGTTTAGCGGCCCGGGGTGAGATATCCCTCATCATCCCGCTGCTCCACAGTCTCCTATGGGGAGGGCCTCGATGGAATGTAATCCATGGTATAAATACGGTGGCACCACCAACTTTGTCTCTCCAACCCCTCGTCTGGCGTAGAAGTCCAGGTATGGCCAATAATCATAAGGAATCCCTTTTGCAAGTTGTGGTCTCAGGATAAGAGGATGGAATATAGCCACATCTCCCAGGCCCATATCATCAGAAGCGTTGTGCCACACCCAATGCTCTATGCCCTCCTATAAGCCACCTTGTGAAGCTGATGGTAGAGCATACCTAACAACCAAGGCCCCCAGGCATAAAATATCCAGTCTCACCTCATACCCACTAGCACATCACCCCAACCAATGGGAAACCCGTGTCCACGGCGGTTAGGAATCAATATCCCATTGATCAATGTCGCCAAAAATGCATCAAACCGGGCATAATGCTCCGCCATAAACTCCCAGCGGATCTCGTATCTCTCGATGCCAAGCCCTGTACCTTGATCATGATAGTAGGTCGTGAAGGTTTGATAGCCATGCTGAGGGTCATAGACGATCCTCTCTCCTCGAATTGGC
Source organism: Sequoia sempervirens (assembly GCA_007258455.2). Classification (NCBI taxonomy): domain Eukaryota; kingdom Viridiplantae; phylum Streptophyta; class Pinopsida; order Cupressales; family Cupressaceae; genus Sequoia; species Sequoia sempervirens. Next base: position 855,865,167 of record VDFB02281492.1, on the reverse strand, counting down.
AAGCGAAGAATATGGTAGACATCCTCCAATGTCACGGTAGCCTCTCCAATTGGAAAATGGAACGAGCATGTCTCTAAATGCCATCTCTCACATAAAGTAGTCAACAGTCCCCTATTTTCCCAAATAATAGGCATATATGCAACATAATACAGACTTAGTTGCATCAACCGTCATCACTCTCACAGACTCAGCTGGTCTCAGAACCATAAGGTCGATGGCCTACTCTCTTGAGTATAGATAGGCGCTAGCTATCTCTGCACATGATCAAACAACGCGTCAACACCTTATGGACGATCATCATTATCATCATTATAACTCAAAAGAATTTAAAATTTGAAAAACATTAGAATCAACCTTAGTCAAAGTCAAAGTCAAATGTGCTGTGTTGACTTCATTTGCATCGTGAAAAAGTGTTTGCATCATTTCGTACTTCAATTGCATTGCTACACAACGATTGCATCGTTTTGTCCATCAAATATGTCGCATCAGAGCATTTGTGTGACATTCCATGGCACATGCGTCACTTCATTTGAATGTGTCGCAAAATGACATATGAAGCATAATAAATCTCAAATGCGGCACGATATTGCGAATGCGTCGTAATTTTTAGCAAATGCAACACACATCCTTGGCTTGACCTAATTACCCCTTACACTTGCGTCGAAAACGAAGTCAAATGCGGCTTATGCGCACACATATGCGTCGTAGTGCATTCATTGTTGGCCCTAAAAACCTAAATTTTGCATGCAAAACAATAAAATAAAAAGGTGGGTTAGAGGTACATACCGCTGGCTCTAAGCCCTCTGGTCTCCTGGAGGTCTGCACGATCTCACCACGATGCTTGATCACTGGAATCACCATCCTCACAAAAGTCCTCTTCGCTCATCGCTCTCAAATTTGCTAAGGTGAATAGTGAGAATGAATTGACTTTTACCCCTTTGTCAACCTATTTATAAAGTCAAAATGACATTTGTCAACTCTTTTATTACTGGAGGCCCTTTTGACCAACTTTGACCACCCTTTTGGCTGCTCTAAACACACTAGAATTCGAAACCGATTGCGCCATTGTCTTTCTGATAATTAAATTGACTTATCGGGACACCTTCCAAATTTTTCTGTCACCTGGCCAAAATTCAAAATTTTCCCAAGGGGGCATCGATACTTTTTACCTTCGCTAGGGCATGACTTTAACTTTTTTTCTTTGTCACAATGCGACATGCTACATTATGACAAAGAGGGGCAAAATGTAGACACATAAAAAATGACCTAGGCCTGCAAGCTCTATTTTTACCACTTTTGTCCTAGCATAATTATGACATTTAATTATGTCCTTGGTCCACATTCGACTATTAATTAAATAATTCATGTCTCTTGCATTTTTCATGATTATTAAATAAATGAATTATATTTATTTATTTAATATATCTTTAATTGTCTAAATCTTCTCACAATTAAATAAATTTCTTAATTTATTTAATTACCTTAATTCCTTATGTCTTCCTGATTATTAAATAAATGAATTTTATTTATTTATTTAATGTCACTAATTCTCATAATTAAATGAATTTATTAATTTATTTAATTATCGGTCATAATCCTCTAAATTAAATAATTATCTTTAATTATTTAATTACCTAATTTGACATTTTCCTCATTTTAAATAAATGAAATTATTTAAAATGATATCACATTCTTAACTGTCAGTTCATTTTGGTAAATAATTTGAAAAAGATTATTTATTGTCACACAAAATCCTAATTTTGAATTAATTTAATTCAAAATGGTAATCTTCTTCCAAAAATCAAGTAATTGAGCAAATTATTGATTTTTGAAATCTTACAAATCAAACAGTCTTTATCTTTTTGATTTTTGAATTTTTTTATTTTTTTTGGCTAATTATCACATTTATTCCCGACCGTTGATTTGATTTTATCAAATGACATCTTGACCACTCATTTAACAATCTTTCCCTAACCCTAATTAGGTATTGTCACATGAAATCTCGTCCACTAATTTTAGGCTTTGTCAGCTTTTAATCTCGTCCGTCCATCCAAAATTGCATTTTCTATAAAATGTCAATTTTGCTCACAATTTGGGGACCACTTCATCATTTATAAGATGTTTATGCTTATATTTTAATTGCATACTTTGCATTTAGCTTATTTTAATTTGATTATAGTCATTTTTCATAGTTATAGGCATAGTCATCAAATCCTTCAAAGCTTGTTTAGGACATTGGCATAGTCAAAGATAGCTCACACACTCGATCTGAGGGCAACACAATCAGTAAGTTAGAAGGTGCTATGGAGGTGAATCATGGAAGTTTTGCAGGTGATATGGTATAATATTTCTTGTTTTAAGCTTTCAATGTACTTCATAGTTCTTTGGGTATGTTTATTAATCTAATCCGCTAACCTTAATCCCAAAATTTAACCCGTTGATACATATTGCTTATTATGAATGGAAAATTTATTGCGGAGAGGTGACAATGGAGATAGGACTTTTGAGATTTTCTGAATTTATTTGATGCTATTTTTTTGTTTTCGAGACATTTAGAGAAAATTAGGGGGGCCTAAAGGGACTAACCTAGTGCCTTTGGGGCCCATTGATGATGGCCTTTCCTACATGACGAACAAAAAGACATCATAGTTTAACTGTATTGAATGGCCCTATTTTTCAAAGTTTTCTAACTCTTTATGGATGTTTTTGGATTTTGATAAGTTATTTGCATGTTTTTCTTGGATTTTTGACCAAGTTTAAAGACCATGATGGACACCTAAAGGGACACCTAGGGCCTTGGGAGATGATCAAAGATTATCCTTGCCTACGTTATACATGTAGAGACCACTTAGTTCAACTGTTTGACTAAAAAAAAAATATTTTTGTATTTTTGATGTTTTACAACTTTTTTTTTGGATTTTGATGGTTTTCTAGATGTTTTTGATTTTTCTTTGATAGTTTTCTATAAGTTATGGGATTAACAAGGATCCACTCCACTACCAAGTTCAAGAATTTTCCCTAGTTTGGAAAAGGATTCCATTTTGTTAGGGATAGGTGGATAAAATAGATGGTGGATAGTGCAGCAAGGTTCAACACTTGATCAATTATCAAGCCATGGTTAGGTGCACATTTTATTATGGCAATAGATGGAATGGATACGATAGTAGATAGATAGCACCAATAGATGAGGATGCAAGTTTTATTCAAATGTAGCACCTATTTACCAGATTTTCACTACGGTACCAATCCTAGAAGCACTACAAAGTCGTTTTCACTTAAAGGAAATTTTATTTCTCTTTACTATTTTCTTGATTTTTGATTTTTTTTGCTTCTTTTGCTTGGGATATTTTTGATATGCTTAGGTGTATAACTTCTTGAGATGATTTTTGTTAAGAGATTCAACTATAGGTTCTCCTTCTGGTGTAGGCAGTTGATATGCTCCAAAATCGTAGCTTGCTGTAATGATGTAGGGACCTAGCCAATTTGGTTCAAACTTACGTTTCTCATCTTGATTTAGTTGGATTTTTTGGTTTTCCTTTAGGACCAAGTCACCAACCTAAAAGTCCCTATTTTTTATTTTCTTGTTGTAGCTTCGCTTAAGCTGATTTTGATAGGCCTAGAAATGGTTCAATACGCTCGAGCATCTTTCAGATTCTAGGATTTTAAGCTCATTGAGTCTAGACACTCGATATTCTTCATTGCTCGCAAGATCCTTTAATGAAACTCGTAGGGATGATATTTCAACCTCTATAGGTAGTATTTCTTAGGATCCGTAGACCAAGGAAAAGGGATTTACACCTATAGGCATGCAGATGCTAGTTCTATAAGCCCATAAGGCTAGGTTTAGCTACAAATTCCAATCACGAATAGTGTCATTAATAGTTTTATTTAGGATTTTCAAGATGGTCTTATTGGATTCTTTAGCTTGGTCGTTTCCTTGAGGATAGTATGGGGTTGAAAATCAATGTTGGATAGAGAACCTTAAATAGAGCTCATGGACACCTTGGTTCTTAAACGGAGTCCCATTATCAGTTATAATAGTTTGTGGGATACCATACCGATAAATTAAATAGTTAAGAATGAACTTAGCTATTTATTTCCCTATGATATAGGTTAGAGGGATAGCCTCTATCCACTTTGTAAAGTAATTTGTTGCAGTGATGATGAACTTGTGCCCATTGGATGAGGTTGGTGATATCTTTCCTATTAGGTCCAATCCCCACTAAGAGAAGGGCCATGGAGTAGTGATAGGATGCAACTCCTGTGCAGGTGCATGTACAAGATCTCCATGCTATTGGAATTGGTGAAACCTCTTGGAAAAATGAATTGCTTCTTGTTCCAATGATGGCTAATAGTACCCTATTTGAAGTATCTTCTGGACTAGGTTAGGTCCACTAGAGTGAGATCCACAAACACCTTCGTGTACTTCTTGTAAGGCAGTTTGTACTTATTTTTGTGTTAATACATCAGAGTAATGTACCATTGGGAATTTAGTTGTATAGGGTATATCCTAGGATAGTGAATCAGGAGGTTCAACGGATGAATGTTTTCTTTTGATTGGATGTTAGATGGGATGGTATCATTTCGTGTTGGATATAGGAAAATGTTTCCTCATACCAATGTGAGCCAAGAAAAACAACATCACACACTAGTTTCAATTTTGGGATGTCGAATGCTGGTATAAGCAATTTTTGTACCAGGAATTCATATCTAGGAACATTCTTAGGTATGTCCAAGAGTGAACCAATTGTAGCCATAGCATTAGTTGTGTTGATGGTGTTTTCTGCACAACAACAACTCAAATAGAATGTGATATTCTATCTCTCTTGAAAGGTGAATCTCTATCAGCAAGCCTCAAGAGATAACCCCAAGGTCTCTAATGTCAGGTCTTGACAGTGCATAAACAACTTAGTGATAAATGTGAAAATACTGGTAATAAAAAAGGGACCTTACTACAAGCAAATACTAAATCAGATCTAGCAATATGATGATATTTCCAGTTCTAGATTTATCCCAAATGATAAAAGAAATAAAAAAAGAGATAAGGTTTCAAAGAGATTCCTAAATTTAAGAACTACTCCTAAGATTAACAATGCAAATGACGAAACACTTGAAATGGACCAATCCCTCAGAAATTGATTTCTGCTTGACCCAAATGAATCTGCAATCTTATTGAAATAGTGCAATATTCTAAGGCATTAAATATTTTCAAATCATGAACCTTCATTCAAAACAACCCTATTGCAATCGAAATGAATAAACCTTCACAATTGAACTAAACTCAATAAATATAAAAGCCCAGGCTAACTTTGCGAAGCAACTAACAATCAGTTGGTTGTGAAAAGTATGGACTAGAGATTGCTACAACACTTCAAGTACCAAATCATAAACACTATCAATTCATCTAACATTAAACCTAACACATCTATTAAATAAACTTAAGCAATTCCAAAGATAGAATCACAAGAACCATGCCAGATAAAATTCAACACAGGAAAGGCACCAAATCACAATGTCTTCTCTTGCATTAGATTACCCAAAGTAGCAACAATTCCAGTATTCTGTTATAGCACTTGCTTGCTTGAAAAAAAAACTAACTCCTAAATCTAGCTCTTGATGTACTGCTTAATTTTCCCCAAAGAAAACTATCTAGCCCTTACAAATGAGGTAGAATGCCATATTAATAGAAACCCCCCAAGATATGTTTCCCTAGTTAGGGTTTACAATAATAAAATAGCCACAAACAAGTCGACCAAGAAGAATTCAAAATAAACAAAGTAGACATTAAATGCAAATATTCCATCCAGGTCGGCCTGGGGTCTCCAACAAAAATCCGATGTAGCCTTGCATTAACTGCTTCCCCCTTTATCTTTATTTCACTCCACCCTATCATGCACCATCAAAAGTATTTTGTCCAAGTCAGGTATAGGTGGTAGAGGTAAAACCTTAAGTCTCTTATCAATAGATTTAATATTTTCTCTTAACTGTTCCACCGACTTATCCCACTCGACCTTACTAGTTTGATATTTATCAATAACTGCAATATAGATGGCCGCATCATCCAACTGATGTTCAGTAACTAGATCTTTACTGATTGGAGAATATACATCTCACCACCATTTTCTCAACTTCTCTAAGCTCAAATGCTTCGGTGCAAACTTCTTTCTTCCTATCATCACTTCAAAGAAGGAAATGCATTTATTATAGATATCGGTCAAGGTGTCTTCAATTTTCCTTCTCTTCTTATATACCTTCTTCAAAATATTTTTTCGTATTTGCAAATATGCAAACCATTCCCAAGGTTCTGTAGCTCTGGAGGAAGGAAGAATTCCATCACTCACCAAATTGTCTTCAGTATACTCCATGATGGTCTTGGTCTTTTGCAATAGGAGATCTACATCCTCCTTATCTTGAGCCAATACATCTTTCAACCAATTTGTTGACCTCATTGCATCTCCTCCAGTTGAAAGGATGTCTTTGATAGCATTGTCTCCCTTAGTTTGCACCCCCTGTAACTAGTTTGTTGTGGAAAGAGTAGTGGTCTTCATCCTCTCTAGTTCTGTTATGGTTTCTTGTGGTAGGAAACTCGCAAGCGAAGATGAGGAGCTAATAGATTGCAAGGGATTCATCAAGTCTTGCAAGTACTTCTTTAATTTCTCATTCTCCTTCTTCTTCTTCAGTTCTTGCTTAGTCTGCACTTCTTTCCTCAACCTACCCAAGATCACAACACTAGAGACTTCATACTCTTCAATCTCTTGTTCCATGGAGGTAGGCCCTAGATTAATAGTCTGTACATTGTAATCACTTCCAGTTACATCATCTATGTTCTTATCCAGAGCAAGAGTAGCAATGTGGACCACCCTGTTATTTGTTTCATCTCTCTCAATCCTGGAGATAACCCTGGCTTTCTTCTTTCCTTTACCTTTTCCTATGTTTGCCAATAGCTCATCCCAATTGGGAGGGGTGTCATCTACAATAATATATTTTCTCTTTAACTCCTTATCTAACCAACCTGGGACAGTAGATTCAGGTTGTATTTTACTCTTCCCAACTTCATCTTGTTGATCTTTCGGCACATCTTCGTTCAAATCATGTTTCTCAAGAATCTCTTCAGCTTTATCCTCCTTTTCTTTATCATGCTCTTCTTCTTCATGCACCGGTGATGGAGTCTTAACTGGTATTTCCTCTCTCTGAGTAGGTCTATCCTCTTCACCTCTAGCAGTTGAATCATCATATGTATCTAGGGGAGACTGCAACACCTTCTCTATTTTTGCCTCAGCACTAAAGAGCTCACCCTCTTGAAATTATTCTCCTTCTGCATCTTGGTGACCTTCTTCTTCCTTGGATTCACCTTGTTCATCATGAGCTTCATGGGAAGGAGGGATATCATCATGTTGTTCTCCATCAGGAGTGACTAGAGGGGGATCCTTTCTTGGCACACTATCCTTAGGAGGAGTTCTTGATTTCCTTGTATATACTTGTGTCCTTTCTCTTGAGCTCTCCACATTTATCACAGGTGGGCCAACTTCCTCCCCTACCTTGGAGCTTTCATTTTCCTTTTGTGATAATCTCACCATTCTTCTTCTCTTTGGCATAGGGATACTAACCTCTTTGTCTTCTTTTTTAGCTTCATCTTTTTCTAACTTCCTCGTTCTTGAAACATGTTTCCTCTTCTTTGCAATTGGCTTCCTTTGTTTTTCTACCTCCTATTCTTCCTCTGCCTGAGCATCTTTAACTTTGATCTTGAAAGGAGAACTCACCTTTCCCTTACCCTTAGGATCCTGCTTAGCTGAATCCTCAAAAGTGGAATGAGACTCCAAGTCTCCCATTAAATCATGGGTGCATTGCACACCTTCACTTTCCAGTTCCCACATCTTATGCTTGAGCCACATCTTTGTATACTTAATAATTGGAGTCATAAGTTGTTCTAGTTCTATTTTCTCCTCTTCCAACCAGTCCACTTCTCCCATTGGTTTTTCCTTCACTGCCTCATAAGCATGGCCCTGAATCAAATCCTCATCATCTTCAACTTGATCTAGAATAGCCTTCATGTTATATAGTCAGACCAAGTTAACAGGAAGCCTAGAAAACTTCTTTTTAATCTCAAATTCATCATTGCAATTGGCCCAATAGTCTTCTATATCATCCTTGTGGCTATATTCTATGTTGGCTTTCTTTTGTGCTTCACCAGTCCTATTAAACTTGGATCTCTTGGAATGGAAGGATAGCCCAAGAGTGCTCATTTCTTCCTCAGAAGCACTGGCTGAATTAATAGAAGGAAATGCCTCACTAGTTCCTATCCTCAGAGGAAAATCTCCACCAAATCCACTCTTATGCTTATCTTTTTTCACAATGGCATCAAAGTCATATATTTGCCTTGTAACTTCCAGAAGTATAATGTGATTTGTGGGATACCTAGGAAGTCTATATGGAGCCCTCTAACAACCATCTATCCTTATGTATGAGAAGGTGGGAAACTGTATGAACCAAGCCCCATACCTTTTGATCAACTCTTTGGCATTATCAGATATCCTCACATGCTCTGCACCCTGGAGCAACCTAGAAATGAACATGGTGAATGCATCATTCACCCTCTTGTAGCTCGAGTTACCTAGATGCAGCTGTGGATAAACCTCATAGATCACATCCTGCCCAAACACACCCCTTGCACTTAGCCCCTTGTATGGATGGAATCTTGCAAGCACATAGACTAAGTAGGAAGTCATTGTGAAGGTCTTTGTTTGCAACACATTGCACATTTGTTCATGAATCATAACACTTATAACACTTGCCCAATGATAGTTAATATTTTGATCCATCCTCACAATGACATGGAACATCCAATTCTCAAATACACCGACACTCTTCAACCCTACCACTCTACTGAGAAGGGTGATAGCATCATAGTACTCCTTGAATTTAGCTCTGAATACCTACTTGGGTAGCTTGGAATAGTGGGACTTAGGCTTCTCCAACCAGGAATTGATAACTTGTTGGGACTTGATAGTATCTTCCTCATATAAATTATTTTCCATATCCATATCAAAAGCCACCACATGAGATCTATCTGGCATATCAAAGGTCTGGGCTATAGATACAAGATTTAAATTTTCCACAATTCTCCCTTGGGTACCAACTATCCTCTATGTTCCTCTGTCATAGTGTCTAGCACATTTGAGAACCAATTCATAATACTGTACTGTAGGGGGGAATCCAGCTACATGTACCAATCCTAATTCCAAAGTCCTTTTAGCCAGCAAAGGAAGGTTTTGTGCAGCCATTCTTGTCTTGAACTCTTCATAATCCCATAGTCCAACATTAGTATCAGTTACCTCTGACCAGACATAAGTCAACTTGCTCTCAAGGATTCTACTCTTGATGTCCATCTTGATTCTTTCTATTTCAGAAATGGAAGACCCCTCTGCACTTGGATCCACCACTCTACCCTTGGTTCCACTTGTCACTACCTTGCTTGACTCAACCTGCATCCAATAAAGAAACCATAGTAAAGATCACATAAAAACCAAGTTAAATATTCAAAAATAGCATGTTCAAATTAAATACAAGTCCAATGATAAGCCAAATGCCCTAAAACATCATAAAAATTAATCATCTCAAAGTTTGGGTTTTCATCCATCCTGCAGAGTCCAGGCTAGAGAGGAATTTTAGAAAATTCCCAGCTAGGCGGATTCTAGTGAAATAAGCATAAAATTATCAAATAATCATGCAATTGACCATCATTAGCTAAGAAAAAACATGATACATCCTTAAAAAACTCAAACTGATCATACAATGCATAATCATCAACTAATAAATCATATTATCCCTCAGTTCATCATTTTCAAAAAAGTTTCAAACAAATCCGCCCAGGACAAATTTCTGCGAAAACATCGATGTCATACGAATTCTGGGAAAACGAAGGGATGAAGGAGAATTCAGGAAAATCTAGAAGTGAAGGAAATCCATGAAGCAGGAAAGACTCCAAAATTAAACACATTTTGGGAAAATGGAGAGGACAAGGAAAATCGGGGAAATCCGCTAGCGAAGGAAAATCCTGAAACTGAAGGAAAACCTGAATGTCGACATTCCCTCACGATCTCACTCAAATTGATCGAATGATCACAAATTTGAGGAACTTGGGCCTACAACTGACTCGATTTAGACCTCCTACAAATTATCTTTAAATTCTAAGCTCCCCTTGAAGGAAATCGAAAGGAATTGGTGATGCCCTAGGCATAAAACCCTAAAATTCTTCCATTGATGCACAGAACAAGCTTGAGCTTAGAATTTATCTGCTAGGTTTTCAAAAGGTTTCTTATGGCCTACATGAGCAAGCTACCTCATGATAGAAATGAAGAACAAGTTCTAAACTCTCTTGATATTATCAATCAAACACAATTGAGCAACCCCAACCTTAAACGTTCAATGCCCATACACACATAAATTCAGACTCCAAGCACACTTAGGACGTTAAAGAATCACTCACACTCCACAATGAAAAGAAAGGCAATAGGTACATACCATTGATGGAGTGAAATCTGATTACAACAATGACAAACAACAGTCCCTAGCGCTCGAGCAACAACAATAGTTATGACGCCCAGAAAAATGACCACCAAATCCAACAATTCGCAAATTCGATCACCAAATCCAACCAAGCATTCATGATCAAGCACTTTGGGTCAATTAGAGAGAAAATGATAAAACATAATAGCCCAAAATTCCCCAAAATCGATTAAATACTTGCCTCAGAAATCGTACCATTGAGCATTAATACATTCGACAAGATAGGAAAAACCAAAACCTAAAAACCCGACAAGATGATAGAATTTCGAAGAAATCCGGTCATGACAGAATTCCGTGAAGGACCAAAATCTCTGGATCATAGTGTAAAGAATCAGTCACTAGGTTTTAAAGGAAACCAAGGAATTCCGTCTAGAGGGGATTTTCCCGAAAAGAGCCAAAAACCCAAAAATTTTCCAAGACACTAGATTTTCAAAGTGCTTCCTAGAAGGGGGCCATTTGCATGAATAAGATAATAATTCAAGCACATGCAAAGGTAACAAAACCCCAAAATAGCAAGAGCCAAAATACCAAAGTAAAATAAAAGAGGGTCCCTACTTTCAGGGTGTGTGTGCAAAAACTACACAACAAAGGTGTAAACCCAGAGTCCCACACAAATGGGATAAAGGATGGATGTGTCATTGATAGAGGGGTTTCAAAACCAAACTATGGCTCATTAACAGTCGACATGTCACCTTGTTCAAATGATATGGGATGTCAAGTCATAATCTCTTATAATAACTGGGCCAGGAATTATATCAATGCTCTACATTCATTATGGCTATATGTTAGGAGACAAATATTCTTGGATCACCACCAATACCAAGCACCACTATTTAAAACCAAGTTGGTCCCTTCATAACATTTCAGACATTGGTGGAAGTTTGTGAATGAGACATCAATCAACACTATTCCTAGCCACTAATTATCTATTGTGCCAACTGTGAGCTCTCCAAATAAGTAGTCAAACAATTTAATCAACACTTTATTATTATTGCCAAATCAAGATTAGTGGATTCCAACAATATTTTGAGATTCAAAAATAATTAGTCAAACCAAGTAGTTAGAAGAGTACTAGATGAGCCTTGGTAATATTCCATATCATCATAGTGATGCTTTGTCTAGTCATAGAAAGCATCAGGACTATAAGGGCCACAATTAGTTGGAGGCACAAAATATCATAAGTCCATTATCGAGAATTAAATTCATCCAAGGACTGAATTATATTCTTGAGGAACTAGCAGATGAAGATGTACATTTAATAAAATATCAAGAAGTCTTACTCCAGTATGACAGAATTAGAGAAGGACTAAGAAATAGGATTTGCTTTCATGGCAGGAGAAACAAGGGTACAATTTGTGACTGATATGCATCGAAAGTTGAAATCATTTAATTCTTATATATTATTCAAAAGGGCACCACTGACACGAGAAAGGAAAGAGAGTCTACATATTGATAAGATTCGGATAAGTAATTCTTACCCTATCAAGTTAAATAGCAGTGAATGTTTATAACACTTTAATCTATGATAAATTATGAATTTGATTAATATGATAGATGAATGTGTTAGGTTTAGAAGGTAGATATCTAACAATTAAATGCATACTAAATCAATAAAATAGAGGAATAGAACACACACAAAAATTAACACTGAGAATGTAACGTGGTTCACCCAATCCAGGCTACATCCACAAAGCTACAGCCATCCAATGATTTTATTATCCAGTGCAAAAATTATTACAATCTCATGAATAATCATCTTTTTCTACATATTGTAACACCCATCCCAACCCCTTATAACAAGCATTTTAGAAGCTTCCAAAATTAGGGTTTTACAAAGTCAAATTTTTTTTTTTGGTGATTTTTCCTTTTTTGCTAATGCAAAAAAAAAAATTGCAAGGCCTGCTACCCATGAACCCCCACCTGAGGCCTGACCTGGCCTCATACCCCAATGAGGATACATGTCAAGGTTTACAATATAGCATGATCAATCACCACATACCAACAATCTCCCACTTGGAGACTGATCAGGCTCTACACAAACACAAAATGCATAAAGAGATTAATGGATAATTAATATTTGTCAATACTAAAATAATGTTGCTTACAACAATTATTGTACTTCTTTGGGCTTTTATGACTTTACTTTGAAGAATAGACTTTGAACTCAAACTCCCTTTCGCTAGCACTCAATAAGGACAGGATGTTTGTGGAGGGAAAAGTTGGTAATTCACTCCACTAATGGATGATCCCAAGACGGGTGGAACACCTTGAGGGAGTCCACTTTGAGAGCATTCACACACCCTTTGCATAGTAAATCACTGTCCAATGAGGCTAGGAAAGAGGAGACAAGACGAAAATCTATTCCTATCAAGAGTAATAAGTCATATCAGTTTATGATCATGTTTATGCCTTAGATGACAATGGACCTACCTTATCTTTAAAATGCTCAATCTAGAATTGTCTAATCTGAATTGGATTAAGGAACTATGTGTATTTTTTGGTAATGCATGATGTGTGTCGGCCCTCAGGGAAAATTACATCTGAAAACTTAGGTGTTGGTAACTAAATTTCTTGACCTTAACTTGTGCATTTTATGTCTCTAATAAGGGGACATTACAAGTGGTATCAGAGCATGTTCTTGCGATCTTGAGTATACTACATGTGCCTTACATGTATTCTAGTGTGTACTCTGAGATAATGTATGTGTATTCAAATGTGTTCAAAGGTTTACCTTGTGACTTATATGTATTCTTTGTAACATATGTTCATGTGAATACTTGTGTATTACATGTATTCACATGTATGCTTCATACTCATTTGTATACCTGCTGACCTTGGGAGGGCGGATGGGTCCACAATGTAGTATGGGATGCACTGAATCCCTCTTCCCAATTGTTTGACAGTAAACTTCACTGGAGTGTAATTGTATTTGAGGATATACTCTATGACTTGTGATTGTATTCGTATTTGACTGCATACTCTATGACTTGTATTTGAATTTGAGATGTATTTGTATTTGAGTGTATACTCTATTACATATTTGTATACTTTGTGATGTTGAATTCAAGTGTATACTCTATGACATTATACTTGTTGTGTCTTGTGTTCAAGTGTATACTTTATGATCTGCATGTATTCATACATATGTTGTGTGACTTCATGCACTCATGCATATAGTCCATGTGTTATTCACACATATACCCCATGCTTTACCTATTTTATGGTGTTTTTGTTTCATGGTATATGTGGACATGCTTAGCATCTTACTTTCCCACTTCATGACTAATGTACACTAATAAATGACTTTTATGTTCTTAAATGTGTACTTGGTATTTGTGCAATTCATGCCTTATATGTATTGTTTGTATTTTTTAGCATTCTTACGCCAATTTTCTTTATGTATGATCATGAACGCTTCACATGGTGTATGCTTGAGTGTACTTAATTGTCTTCTAAAATTCATGATTACACTTCATGTATCTCTTTTTCATTTATTGAATGCATTTATTCCATACATAGAGGTAGAATTGGGTGCCCTACATACTCATGTCTTATGTAATTGTTCTCACTCTATGATGAAATTCATATATAAATGCTACATGAGTTCATGTGATTGTCTCATGTTTGATATATTTTTTCAGCATGTATACCTTGTGTCTTTATGTGTGTCTCATGACTGATGTGTCTTCAACATGTCCACTCCATGACTGATTTCCTTATATGTATTTTGTACCTTATGTGTACCGGTATATTGTTTTAGGCCTTACATGTCTTATGTGCATGCTTTATGCCTTAGTGTATTGATATATTTCCTTGTGCTTTACATGAATGCTCTAGCTATGTTTCATGCCTTATGTACATTTCTTAATGTTTACATGTGTACTACTTGAAACTTCATGCTTTTGCACTACATGTATGATATGTAGAGTATTGATTTACGTGTCTCCTATGTATTTATTGCTTCACCCCTAACATGTATACTTCATGCCTTACATGCATGTATATGTATACATTCCTTATGAATAATTTATGCCTTGGGTGTATTCTTGTGTATGATTTGCATATTTTTTCCATATATGATTAATGTGTTCTTCATGCTTTGTATGCTCTATTACTTAAGTGAATTTATATGCATTGTGTGCATTCATATAAATAATTTTTGACTTAAGTGAACTTCATGCTACTTAAGAAAATTCAATTGTATAATCCATACTTTATGTACTACATATATTTCACATGTATGTTGCATACCTTAATTGTATTACACATATGCTTCATGCCTTGTAGATGCTTCTTGCCTTATATGCTTTGGATGTACACCTTATGTGTATTTGTATGTATGACTCACGTCTTATGTATTCATGTGTATGCTTGGGCTTGTACATAGAGTGTTTTCTTTGTGTGTGTTTCATATACATTCTCTACACAACCATGTGACATGTACGCTTCATATCTTACAAATATTTGTGAATGTTTCTATAGGTATTACTTTGTCTATGCTTCAAGATTTCCATGTATGCTTCAAGCCCTGCATGTGTTAAATGACTTCGTTTGTATTACTTCATACCCTCCCCATCTTACATGCTCTTATGCCTCATGCTTCATTCCTTGCATGCATTCATATGTGCATTGGGGCTTCATTCATTGCATACATGTATTATTGTATACTTCATATGCTTTGTGTCTATATACAAATGTACTTGGCGTTTTGGTAGGGTGACAGGTTTGAGAAAATTGTGTCAATTGAAAGGGACAAGCAATTTAGGAAATGAGGGGTATCATGTCCCCTCCTTGATGTCATATATGCCATTCATTGACAATTCCTTCTTTGGTAATTAAATATGAAAAGCAATTAAATAAACAAAGATTGTTTGGTGTTAAATGTTGTTATTTGTTTATTGAATCATTATTGTCATTAATATTTGTGGCCATCAATATTCTTGGAATATTCAAATAAAAAATTAAATATTAATTATAATAAACATTTATCATTTAATATTAATATGGCTATATTCACACAGTTGTGGGAGGCCGTTAATTTTGTCATCATTTAGTAGGCCTTGGTGGTGGCCTGGACTTACACATTCTTAGCGACATCGAGGTATAAGGCCCCCGTATGGGCTTAGAAAAGAAAAAAAGAGAGAGGGGTAGGCAAGAAACTCAGACAGAATAGAGAATACAGGTGGGAAAAGAGAGAGGATCATATATAGTAGGCAGGAAATGGATACCGTAGCATCGTATATAATCCTTCAGAAATACCTGTACAGCCTGCGTAGGCCATTCTTTGCATGGAAATGTGAAAGGAATGGGATTGGGGAGACATTGACAAACAATAGAAATACAATACAATATATGTGCTGTGAACCTCCAAATAAGCAGTCAAATAATTTAATCAACACTTTATTATTATCACCAAATAAAGAGTAGTGGATGCCAACTATATTTGGAGATTCAAAAATAATCAGTTGAACCAGGTAGTTAGAAGAGTATTGGATGAGCCTTGGTAGTATTCCATATCATCATAGTGATGCTATGTCCAGTCATAGAAAGCTTCGGGACTGTAAGGGACACAATTATTTAGAGGCACAAAAGATCATAAGTCCATTATCAAGAATTAAATTCATCCAAGGATTGAATTATATTCTTGAGGAACTAGTAGATGAAGATGTACGTGTAATAAAATATTAAGAATTCTTACTCTAGTAGGGCGGAATTAGAGAAGTACTAAGAAATAGGATCTGCTTTCAAGATAGGAGTAACAAGGGTATAATCTGTGACTGATATGCATTGAAAGGTAAGATCATTTAATTCTTATATATTATTCAAAAGGGCATGACTGACAGGAGAAGGACAAGAGAGTCTGCAGATCAATAAGATTCAGATAAGTAATCCTTACCCTATCAAGTTAAATAGTAGTGAATGTTTATAACACTTTAATCTATGATAAATTGTGAATTTGATTAATATGATAGATGAATGAATAAAGAGATTAATGGATATTATTTTTCAATACCACAATAATGTTGCTTACAACAATTATTGTGCTTCCTTGAGCTTTTATGACTTTACTTTGAAGAATAGACTTCAAGCTCAAACTCCCTTTCGCTAGCGCTCAATAAGGACAGGGTGTTTGTGGAGGGAAAGGTTGGTAATTCGCTCCACTGATGGACAGTCCCAAGATGGGTGGAACACCTTGAGGGAGTCCACTTTGAGAGCGTTCGCATGCCCTTTGCATAGTAAATCACCATCCATTGAGGCTAGGAAAGAGGAGACAAGACGAAGATCTATTTCGATCAAGAGTAATAAGTCATATCAGTTTATGATGTGTTTATGCCTTAGATGACAACGTATATGCCTTATCCTTAAAATGCTCAATCTATAATTGTCTAATTTGAATTGGATTAAGGAACTATGTGTATTTGTCGGTAATGCATGATGTGTGTTGGCCCTTAGGGCAAATTATATGTGAAAAATTAGGTGTTGGTAAATAAATTTCTTGACCTTAACTTGTGCATTTTATGTCTCTAATAAGGGGACATTACACGTAACATTTAACTCTTAAAAAATGCATTCTTTCATTATAGGGTTGATACATTTATCAACAAAAAATTAATAAGGAGACCCTATAGTACTTTTGGGATTTGGGAACCCCACTCCATAAAGGTATGTTGTTCACTATCAGGGTTTGCAGTCAATGGGTATACTACATCACTTTATAGGCTATGCGAAGCTCATTTGTGAGAAAATTACATGTAATAAAAGCAATCTATGCCAACAAAGAATTTCCCAGTAGATTAGAGGTTTGGAGGAATCATAGCTTCCAACTTTCTAGTGTCTATTGTATAGTTCCTTAATCTACATATCAAATACATATTAAGAGAATGCTTTCTTGCAAAAAAACTGAAGAGGGCTCCATTTTTCATCTAACCGCTAATGGCGGTATTCTTATATTGTAGCTATGTCAAGTTTTTACATTAGGTTTTGCAATCAACGGGTACACAATGCCATTTTATAGAGCTACATAGCAAGTGATTTCTAAGCAAGTTCCAAGTAAGAATACAATAAATCATATCATATGATTAAGGAATTTCTCATCAACAAAAATCAGAGGACAAGAGACCTTATGGCTTCTGTTGTATAATTTCCTAATTTTCATAGTAGCTCAACATCTTAAAAAAATGCATTGTTGCGGAAATCTAATGAGAGATGATTCATTATCCAACTAAATAGTAGTATTGAGACCCTTTAGCATCAAAATCCAATGGTATATTGAAATTTTACATCAGGGTTAGCAATCCATGGCATACCACATTATTTCCTAGGCTTTGTGGGAGGTGATTGGTAAAAAAAATTTAGCAAAATTAAAGATTACTCGTCAACTCAAGAAAAACGAGAAAACATAGTTTTTTATTGTACAATTCAATTGTTTTCAAACCACCCACCTAGTAAAAGGAGTACTGCATAAAGCTCAAGTGAAATGACCCTTTATTCAAGTAAGAGAAGCATTGAGACTTGAGAGCCAAAAGTATTAAAATTCTTGCATCTAAAACTATAAAGTTGCAACTCTCTATTAGAATTTGCAACTAATGGAGATACAATATCATCATACAGGTTGTGCAGGAGGTGATTTGTGTGCAATATCTATGTAAGAATACATTAAATCATTCTATAATACCATTTAAATCTATTTCACCATCTTAGAGAAAATGGGTGACAATGGATTCTATTGTAAACATCCTTAATTTTCATAACCCCCACATTTTAACAAATTGAATTGATGCACAAGGTTAAAAAGAAATGATCCTTTATTCAACTAAATTATAGTTTTGAGGGATAATCCAAATGAAAATATGTGTGCACCACTAAGCATCAACACTTGAGCTGACCTCAAACCATTTTCTATTCAAAGATTAAACACGTAATATTACATTAGATCTACCTTATTCTCAATCAACAGACAAAAAGCATAGGAATAAATACACTCTTTTAAATTTGGCTTCCTTTAAAAATTTGCAGTTACTTATCCCTTCCAAAACACATTATTTCTTTTGACACACCAACGATTTTTATGAAATCCATTTAAACATAAGCCTTATGATACAAGAAAAGTGAAATCTATATGATGTGCAGGCATATCCCTTCCAAAGCCCATTCCTTATTTTGACACACTTTTGATTCTTATAAATTCCATTCAAACTAACGCTTATGAATCAAAAAACATAAAACTAAGTTTTGTGCAAACCCTATCCCTTCCAATGTCCAATAAATCTTTTGAAACCCATCTGGTTCTTATGAATTCTTTTAAAACTTAAACCTATGAAGCAAAAAAATGACAAAAATAGGTGGTTTGCAAACTCATCCCTTCAAAATCCCATAACACACTTCTAATATATTATGAATTCCATTTAAACGTAAGATTATGAAGGAAGAAATCAAAAATAAGATTGTGTACAGATTCTTAGATTTGTTGCTATCATATCACCTAGGAAGTACTCTCAACACATAAGCATTCCACAATGATAAACAACCCAC
The DNA here is from genome assembly GCA_007258455.2 of Sequoia sempervirens. Lineage (NCBI taxonomy): Eukaryota > Viridiplantae > Streptophyta > Pinopsida > Cupressales > Cupressaceae > Sequoia > Sequoia sempervirens. The sequence continues at coordinate 855,846,069 of VDFB02281492.1, read as the reverse complement.
ATCATAAGTAACAAAAATAGACATAATATCAACCTCTACTTACAATCCTATAAATGACTTTAAATGTATGTAATAGATAACTTGTAGAATTTGATAAATAGATATTTTTAGAATCAAATTACATTTTCCATTTCTTTCGCATTGATGGGTATAGGTATTTGTAAATCAAATCAAATATGTCATTGCTTTGAGTATATTTTATATGATTAAAACATAGATCATTTATAGTTTCCAAATAGCAATTCAACACAGTAGTTGGTGGAAAATGTGGCACTAGAGTTTTTGAAAAGAAAAAAATTGTGTTGTCTCACTTCTAGGGTTTTGGACCTAAAATGAGAGAGGCGATTTCCTTACTCTTCACTCAAGAACAAACCCTTGAGATTTCAATGCAAAGGAGATTGAAATATAGCAAAGGGACTATCCTAAAGGTTGAATGAAATCTAATGAGAGGTTCACCACCATGTTTAGACTTGGAAAAGATAATGCAATGCAAGATGTAAAACAAAACCCTAATTGAATGCAAGCTAATCTTGAATGACCTAGAAAAGTGAACAAAATGCAACAGGAAACTATGGAATAGAAAGTTCACACCTGGAAACCTTGAAGTGACTAGAAATAGTGCTAAAATTCTAGAAATTTTGACTTACTGGGACTCATTCGCCATTCCGGTGAATTAACTTAGATCCGACTTCTCGAACAATAGGTTTTCTAAAGTTATTTGAAATCGAACTCAAAATTGACCTAAATGGACCCATTCACCATCTTATTGAATTAATCCAATTTAGGTTTTCTAAACCAAAGGTCCAAATTGGTTCAGCTGTCCGCTCTTCCTATTCCTGTTTGAGTCTAAAACCACAATTTTGGACCAGAGGATTTCTTTTAAAGATTATAACTCAAAATGTGAACTATTCTATAAGCTTGTAACGTCTCTTCAAATGATTCTCAAGTCTCAAAGTACCTATATCCGCAGAATCACATAAAGAAAGAGAGAGAAAACAATACTGTTAGAATAGGGTGTCGTTTTGTCAACCCCTTTAGGTAATTGGAACCAAAATGATGAAATAATATAATGAAGCATGAACATGAAGTAATGTAATTAGAACCTTGCCATGATGATGGATCTTAAATTACTGCGATAATTGATGAAGAATCTTGCTCTTGAATGCCTTAGAATTGATCTTGAATGCTATCTTGATGACCTTGTGAAAATTCGGAATGCTTGACTTGATGACATGAAGGTATGATGTTGCTTGTTATGAAATGAAGGTCGGAGTTTATATAAGCAATCACCCAATGACCATTAATTTGACCCCAAGGTTGGGATATGGAAGATATTTGTTCAAAACCCACTTTTCTAGGCCAAACTCAAAAACAGGCCCAACAATTATTCACATCCCGGTGTTCACCTGACAATCATTCACTAGAAGTGGCGATGGGGTCCTAAGTAGGGGCTATTTCTGAAGGCTCAGATAAGAAACCAGGTTTATATTGACTTGCCGTGCCTTTTGATTAAATTATGCCTTGAGATGCACAATATAGGGTCATAGGGGCCTATTAATGATGATATAAAGGTCATAAATGCAATAGGACCCAAAATCCATTGTGAAAGTGTAAATAAACACACTTTACAACACTAAATTAAGAAAAAATTGGGTCTATTTAGCTAAGAAGGGCCCCAAATCCAATGTGAATGTGTAGAACACATTACAACACTAGATTAGGTCCACCTTAATTTATAAGCCTCTTAAATCGTAATGTAAAAGTGTAATAAAATACATTTTACCACTCTTTAAATTAAGACAAAGTGGTTAATTTAGCTAAAAAGGCCCAAGACTCCAATGGAACAAAACACCTCACAACACTAGACCAAGGTGACATTAAGTTTAATTTATCATTAATTATTCCCATATCAAGTGTGAAAATGTCAAGGGACACATTTTTTGACACTACATTTATCTCCCACTTTAGTGAGAGGATGAACTTGCTTCAGACTCACACTAAAGTAGATATTCAAGAGGGGCCCAATCATACCAATGTAGATGGTCTAGGATAACAAAGATCGAGGAGGTGGTCAAGCCCCTAGGATCTAAGATCCTAAGTCAAACTAAATACAAGTGCAAGGAAATACAAGGTGTATAATATGCGAAACAAGATACAAAAATCATGAAATGCAATAATGAATAGAAAATGAGGTGGACTGCTTTGAGGGAAGAGCGCGCCACTCTAGGCCACGGAACATCATGTTGTCCAGGGTGAGTTATTCAAAGAAGTGGCTTAGTGAGAAATTTATGCCAGCAGGCCGCTTCCCACCGCATAATGAGAAAGAAGTTGAGTTGGCTTCCATCATACCAACCACTCAAACTTATCCTCCTAATAACTTTGATAAGATACCACAATGAAAATTCTTTTGTAATTTTTTTTGAATGTCATGTAAAAATTTTGTTAAAGGAGATTTTGCTTTGTTCATCTAAGGTCTTCTTCTTAGGGAGCATTATGCCTAATGTCTCCAAAAGAGGACAAGTCAAAAGTATCATATCGTCACCCATGGGATGCCTCATTTGCATCATGCCATGTTAGTAGATCATACACTCTTGGATGACATCAAACCCAATGACACCACCAAGAAGAGGACACATCACAAGAAAAGAAAAATCATGCCCTAATTGTTTTTCCAAAAGATGTCATCTATGTATGCCCCCACTTTAAAGCGGTTGCTTCTCCATCACTCTAATAAATTGCTTTAAAGTATCCAATGATAAATGCTAACATGAAAGAATACATGAGAGAAAACCTATAAATCCCTATGCCAAGTCATATGTTTCCAAATGAAGCTACATCATCGATAAGTATGCCACATCCCAGCCAACTTAAGGCATGTCGTCCACATCCTAAGCTTATTCTTATATGTACATGAAAGGTGATCAACTGGCCAAAAGAGACAATGACAAGTGATAGTTAGGGATAAGGCTTCCTAACCCCCTTTCCCGCACTTAGTGTAGGACAAGGGTGAGCCCAGAATGGACGATGGTATGCTGCTCCTTGTGATGAATGTAAAACATGCAATGGTGAGTATGTTATGATCCTACAACTATTATATGGCAAGGAGTAGAAACTAATGCTATTTATTTTGATGAATAAACAAAGTTTTTGTTTGATACATATTTAATGAGATATCTATTAGTTTAGGATGTACCAAGGTTAATTTCTTCTTAGAAGATTATTCTGCGGTAGTGTTGAAACTAAATGAAGGATTTTGTTTTGAGGGACAATAACCAAAATCATTAGTCATTTCTTATGTTTTAGGCTCTATAGGGACATGCATACCTTGTTCTATAGTACCACATCCTTTCCCAAGTTTCTTCATAAGTCTTTCAGGTTCGAGGTTGGCCTTTATTGTATACAATTGTTATATATGTGAGCAATGTCATTGTAACTCGGTAGGTGTGAAAGGTTATCATTACCAAGTTTCCTTTTAGGTGGTTCTAAGATGAGAACGAGTTTATTTTGAACTTGTGGTTGTTGTGAGGGTGGATGAATGATAAGTTGAGGGTTAGGAAGGTTTATAGTTAGAGGACTTGAAGGAGCTCTAATGTTTATAACCTCAACACTCTTGTTCTTATTTTCATGATCTCTTAGCGAAGGTGAGTCTAATGTCACTTCGTCATCTGCATCTAACAAATTCAACACTTTTTCTTGAAAGGATATTGACGATGTTGTTGTTTTCTTTCCCTGTGATATCTTCCCTAGTGTTAGTTTTATGATCAAATGGAAAACATGGAAAATTAATTCAAAATCAACACAATAACACAACAGATACCCTAGGAAAAACCTCCACTTGAGGGAGAAAAACCAAGCAACAATATATCACTTATATATTAAATGTCAACACAAATTGTCTCCTCTACAAGAGGCTGATATGAAGGCAAAATATAAGCATCACAAATAGATGCAACATAGATACAATATGAAGCAATTCACTAATTAACAATCTTCTCTTCTACAAAATTCGAACTTGAACTTGTGATGAACTATGAACTGAATGAATGGATATGAATGATATAAAACAATGAAAGGAATCAAACATATATATAAGATGAATGGATAGGTCATGAAATTTCAAGATATGTCAGCCTTCATACAAGAATGTGTCCCTTCATTAAATTGCATCCAATGTGCATGATGTCGGCCTCACCAAGATCACGCCTCTTAATGAAATTGAGCCTCCATTATTAATTACCATTTAATACTTGAGAGACATGTCTCTTCAAGATAAATCACTTATCTTTATAAATTAAATAGCCAATGACTATTATTTAATTTATTCAACATGTAAAGGAGATCGGATGGAAGAGATGACCGATGCTGCATGATAACACCAACACTCCCTCTCAGCTAGGGAGGATACATCTAGCTACATAAGACATATCACCTCATCATGATGTCAAACAGAATGGCTACTCCTATATGTGGAAAGGAAATATATCACCTCATCATGATATGAACCATCATGGCTACACCCATGTATGGTATGTACAAGTGCTCATCACTCAACGTGATGTTGTCACCTTATTGTGACGTTCACCATGGCTATCTCAAAGGGTGAAAACACAAGTATAAAAAAAATCATCACAGATTCTCTCACGTGATGTTGTCATGGATTCACACACATGAAATCCACCATGGCTCTCCTAGAGGGTGGAAACAAGGGCTTTCACCTCAAATCTCTCTCAAAGAGAAATGCATTAATAAGGGCTTGCACCTCAAATCTCTCTCAAAGAGAAATGCATTAACAAGGGCTTGCACCTCAAATCTCTCTCAAAGAGAAATGCATTAAAGAGGATCACTAATACTGAGACTCCTTAGCTAGGGATTGATTCTCCACCATACCAAGCTTGTCTCGAAAGTACACAAACTTTATCCTGGAGAGAAGCTTGGTGAGAATGTCTACTATCTACTCATCGGTGTTGATATACCTCAATTGAATTGCTTTCCTCAATACCATATCTCTTATATAGTGGTATTTAATGTCAACATGCTTAGTTCTATCATGAAGCACATGGTTGACAGAAAGTTTCACACAACTCTAGTTATCACAATGAATGATAGTTGGCTCCATTGATTGTCCAAACAATCCTACAAGGAGATTTTGAAGCCATAGTGCTTCTCAAGTTGCCACACAAGCTACAATATACTCGGCCTTTGTTGTTCTCAGTGCCACAGAAGACTGCTTCCTGCTACACCAGGATATCGTTACAGACCCCAAACTAAAGCAAAATCCAGAGGTGCTCTTCCGATTAGTTACACACCCTACCCAATAAGAATCAATATAACCATGTAACTTCAAATCCACACCTGAAGAATATATCAAGCCATATCCAACTATTCCATGCAAGTATCCCAGGATATGATTCGCTACAACTAGTTGTATTTTCCTTGGTTCACACATGAACTGACTAAGTGCACTCACTGCATAGAAAATATCCAGTCTAGTATTTGAATAGATACATCAACGATCCACTCAACTACCTGTACATCGTGGAATCCACCATATTTGAACTAGCTGTAGCCTCTTTCAACTTATGCAAGTTGGTCTCCATAGGTGTAGACATGGATTTGCAATACATCATACCAAATCTCTTCAGAATATCAATAGAATACTTTCCTTGACTTAGAATCATCTCATCAAGCTTCTTCCATACTTCTAAACCAAGGAAGTAATGTATGAGACCAAGATCCTTCATTTCAAATTTAGAAGCTAACTCCTTTTTGTATCTAATAATGAGGTGATCTTCTCCTGTGATCATAATCAAATCATCAACATATAGAACCAAGATCAATGCTTCGCCATCAATCACCTTGAAGTACAGGTTTGAATCAACATCGTTCTTGGAGAATCCCAAGCTTGACAGGTAAAGATCAATTATTTCGTACCATGCACAATGAGCCTACTTAAGGCCATACCAAGCCTTCTTCAGCTTGCAAACATGAGAATCCTTCCCATGTACCTCAAATCTATCAGGTTGCTCAATATATACCTCTTCCTCTATTACACCATTCAGAAATGTTGTCGTCACATCCATCTGGTGAATCTTCCATCCTTTAGATACAATAATAGCAATGATGGTCCTAACAGAAGTATAACGAGAAACTGGAGCAAAGGTTTCCTCATAGTCAACTCCCTCTTTCTGTGAGAATCCTCTAGCCACGAAACTTTTCTTGTACTTATCAATGCTCCCATCAGCCACATGCTTGATCTTGAAGATCCATTTAGAAGAAACCACAGATTTACCTTTGGGTCTAGGTACAATGTCCCAAACATCATTCTTAAGAATGGATTGATACTCCTCAACAATAGCATCTCTCCAAACCTGTTGACTAGAAGCTTACTCAACACAGGAAGGCTTAGACTCAATAATCTGACTCATCAATGCAACATAGTTGGAAAACTTGTGAGGTATCTTGCTTTCTCTGAAAGTTCCTCTCGAGGTTGCAAACCTTTCTGCCTCCTACATTGTTTTCCTAGCCCAAAGAGGTTTCTTACTACCAATCACAATATCTATAGGCCCATCAGTAGGTTCCAAGGGCTCAACTGGATCATCATCTTGTTTAGGTTTAGGAGCCTCCCTCTAAATCTCAAGAGCATGGTCAACTTCCATATCCTAAGGAAACTTTTCATTATCAATCTCCATGTGAGTTCCCTTGGATCTTCTGAATGCAACATCTTCCCCAAATGTGACATCTCTATTGATCTCGATTAACTTCTAACCTGAAATGTAGATTCTATAGGCTTTTGATGTCTCATCGCACCAAAGCAAATATCCCTTCTTTCTAGGAAGGTTCCAAAATTTTGTCCTTATCTTCGGCACATGAACATACAACGATAAACCAAAGACTCGCGACTCACTTTTGGCCCATCTCAGAATGCCGGGAGTCATGTTCTCCAAGATTCGGTGAGGACTTCTATTTTGAACATAGACTGTTGTCCTGGATGCTTCAGCCCAAAGGAAGATTTGCAGATCTTGGTCATGAATCATGGCTTTAGCTGCTTCCACAATAGATATGTTCTTCCTTTCAGCAACACCGTTTTGTTGAGGATTATATGATACCTAAACTCCCCTTAACTTGTGGGCCTACGCAAAGGTTAACATGTGCTGTCGTAAGGTACTCTCCTTCATTATCGAATCTCAAAACTTTGATCCCCTCTTGTGATAAATTTCCACCTAAGTTAACCCTTGAACCTCTCTCTAATACTTCCTTAGATTCTTTAGATTTTAACAAATAACCAAGTCTTTCTAGAGTAGTCATCAATAAAAATAATGTAATACAAGAAACCACCAAGAAGCACAACATTGAATTCATAAACCGTAATGAATAAGATCTAGGACACATTTGATCTACCCAACATGAACAACCTTTGTATTCTGCACCCAAAGTGCAACTCTACAAAGGACCTTCAGTACCCGGTTGAGTTTCAAGGCCTGTGATCCTCTCCATGTGTAGGTAGTGCCCAAAAGTCAAGGGTGAGCCACCATGCCAAAGATCACATGAACTTGAAGAATCATGCAATAGAGCCTGAAGTGGACGAGTGCATAGTCTATAGACGCTCTCATGTCTAACTCCAATCACTTTAGCAGTCTTGATATTAGAGTTCTTCGTCCATGCAAGAACTTTGCCTTCTGAAAATGCAACTCGGTACCCCTTGTCCTCCAAGGCTGAAATTGAGACAAGGTTTCACTTGATGCCCGGAACAAATAGCACATCACTCAATCGCATGAAATTTCTCATCCAAGTGGAAGAGAGGAGGTCCCAACCTTTCTCAGTAACCGCATCATCTCTTAATAATGATCGTTCACTAGAATCTCTCTCCACCAACCGCTTAGATGCTCCCTTAAACTGTGATGTGAGAGGCAATCTTCACTATCAATTTAGCCAAGTGTTGCAAGCAATCAGGAACATTGTTTTGACAAGGGCAATAGAATAGGAAATTCACTTGAACTCTTCTCAAAGAAATTTCACCAACATCCGGTAATTGTAGTCTGTTGGTCGAGGCCTCGTTGGCCAAACCTTGTGATAGTGACCATACTTGTCACATGTAAATAATTGAACATGAGAGAGGTCCTTCTTCTTCTTGAATGCAAGAGCACCATCAAATCCTTGATCTCTATTCCTATTGAAATAGCCTTTCTTTCCTTATTTACCTTTCTTCTTCAAGGATTGAGCAGCAAGAGCATGAATGTCTTCATTAGTAGAGCTTTGAATACCTCCCTACAATAACTTAGACTCTTTCTTGAACACAATCCACCAATGATCAAAACAAGTTTGATCTTGCACTAATTCCTTGAATGTAAGACTCCAAAGATGAACGAAAACCATTAAGGGCAAGCATGGTCAAATCCTTGTCATCAACAATATTTCCAATAGTAGAGAGTTGATCTCAATTCGTAAATCTTCATGAAGTAAGCAATGACAGCATCATTTTTCCATCTTAACATGACAAGCTAAGCTGCTTGATATAGTGGGCATCACTGTGTTGTTGATCTCATGCATCTCCTCCAAAGTCTTAAGCATGTGTCTTTCTATCTTCAACTTAGAGATGATTGGAACAATATGGTCCTTCACAGAATCAACTAACATCTTTTCCTTAATATCTTTCTTCTTCCATTGAATCTTCTCTTCCTCATCAGTAGGCTCAAGGACTTTTCTCCACGAACTCAGCCAACTATTTCCTCGAACGTACACTTTGAATCTCCAAGACAGGAAATTTTTTGCCCCAAGTTCGTTCTGATCTTGAGTCTGTTCACCATCTTGATAAAGAGATAGATGAGATAAAAGATGAGAAAGAGAATAAAGAGTATCGCTGCTAGACTAAATCTGATCAAGATCTTCTTCAAACCTACTCTGATACCATGTCAGTTTTATGATCATATGCAAAGCCCAAAAAATTAATTCAAAATCAACACAATAACACAGTAGATGCCCTAGGAAAACCCTCCACTTGAGGGAGAAAAACCAAGCAGCAATATCACTTATATATTGAATGTCAACACAAATTGTCTCCTTTACAAGAGGCCGATATGAAGGCAAAATATAAGCATAAAAAACAAATGCAACACAGATACAAGATGAAGCAATTCACTGATTAACAATCTGCTCTTCTATAGAATTCACACTTGAACTTGTGATGAACTACGAACTAAATGAATGGATATGAATGATATAAAACAATGAAAGGCATCGAACATATATACAAGATGAATGGATAGGTCGTGACACTTCAAGACAAATCAGCCTTCATAGAAGAATGTGTCCCTTCATTAAATCACGTCCAATGTGCGTGATGACGGCCTCACCAAGATCATGCCTCTTCATGAAATCGAGCCTCCATTATTAATTGCCATTTAATACAAGAGATGTCTCTTCAAGATAAATCACTTATCTTTATAAATTAAATAGCAAACAACTATTATTTAATTTATTCAACATGTAAAGGAGATCGGCTAGAAGAGATGACCGACACTGCATGATAACATCAACACCTAGTTGGAGATTTTTTAGGAGAACTACAAACTAAATGTTCATGATATTCAAAGGTTGGTTCTTCAAAAATGACATCATCGCAAGTAAGGGAGTGATCTATGGTTGAATTTTCTTGCTTGTTAATGATGGTGTTTCCTTGTTCAATAATGTTTTCCTCATGATTCTCATCAATGGGATCTTGTAACACCATAATATCTTCTTCACCAATAGGAGAGATATTAAGAGAGGGGGAAATTTGATTGTTGTCCATAATTTCATCCTTTATCACTAAGGTATCATTCTCTTGTGCCATAATATCTACCCTAGTAGGAGAGCTTTTAGGAAAGTGAAAAACAATAGGTTCATCACATTTCAAGATTAGATTTTGTGAAGTAGCTTCATCACACATAAGGGAGGCATCAAGACAAGAGCAACTATAAGTTTCATGATTACTAGTGATTGGACTTTTTTATTCAAATAGGGCTTCCCAAATGGTAGGGACATCAAGGAAGGGAGGAATAAGATTCTCATGAGTCTTAATAAGGATATCTTCTAACACTAAACTATCTTCTTCATGTCTAGAGAATATATTAAGAGAAGGAAAGGTTTGATTGTCATGATTATCTAAATTTACAACCCCATGTCCTATAATTTATTCCCAAGGGGGAGGAGAAGGCCGAAGACAAGCAAGACTTTATGATCTTCAATGATTGTATCTTCTTTCACCAAGATACCTTCATCACCAATGGGAGAGATATCGGGAGAAGAATAATTATGATTATCATGATTATTGATGCAAGTGCATCCTCTTGTGCCGAAGCTTTAGTGGATGATCTAGGAGAGATGAAGTCATCAAGGGCTTCATCTAACATTGAAAATTCATCACTACTAAAGGGTTTGAATGATATTTTTTCTCTAAGGTTAACCATTTTTTCGTTTGTTTCTTTTGATGTTTTTATTTTTAGTTTTTGTTTTCTAGTGACTATTGAATGTAGTTTGATCTAAGTGAACTAGGAACTAATGCTGAAAATGAAAAGTGCAAGAATCTAATTCTATCCACAATTTCCATGAATGTAAATTATGCTACTTCTAATTATTTGAATGTAACATAAAGTAATCAAACTGAAATAGAAAAGAAATAACATCAAACAAAAGCTTAAAAATAGGAAATTTAACTCTGCAAAATGCAGTTCAAAATATGCAAAGGGACTGATTCACACAAGGTGGCGAATGAGTCCCAGTAAGGATTTCTTTTGAAAACTTCTAAAAAATTTAGTTTATTTTTGTGTTTTCTATGTTGTATGATCTACATCTGAGATGAAAATGCAGATTTTTAATGATTTTTAATGAAATTAGATGCAAGAATGCAAGGTATTTGAGCTTTCACTAATGTAAAAGATGAAACCCTATAATTCAAATTAACCAATGAAAACCCTAATGAAAATTTAATGCAAGATAAATCTAGGATAATGATGGACTCCAAATCAGAAAAGAAGGTATTCTAAATGTAGGTTCACCAAAATGAAAAGAAGAAAATTGTGTTCTCTCTTTCGCTTCTAGGGTTTTGGACCTAAAAGGAGAGAGGAAATTTCCTTACTCTTCACTCAAGAACAAACCCTTGATATTTCAATGTAAAGGAGATTGAAATCTAGCAAAGGGACTAATGAGATCTAATGAGGGGTTCACCACCAAGTTTAGACTTGGAAAAGACAATGCAATATAAGATGTAAAAAAAACCCTAATTAAATGCAAGCTAATCCTAAATGAACTATAAAAGTGAAAAAAATGCATCAAGAAACTATGGAATAGAAAGTGTGCACGTAGAAACCTTGAAGTGACTGGAAATAGCTCTAGAATTCTAGAAATTTTGACTTACTGGGACTCATTCACCATTCTAGGTGAATCAGTCCCAAATTTGGATTTCTACAGAGGAACAAGTTTCTCAAAAAAGGGTATTTGAAACTGCAAAAATCTCAAAATTGACCCAAATGGGACTCATTCGCCAATCTTGAAAAATGAGTCCACTTAGGGTTTTCTAAAACTTAAAGGTTTGAATCTAGTCTTTAATGTCTGATCTTCATGTTCCTCTATGTTTCTGGATTTGAAACTGCCAATTTTGGACCCATAGGTGACTTTTTGTGAAGATTATGACCTTATAAATGGGAGAATCATTCCCATAAGCTTGTAACCTATTCTTCAATGATCTCCAAGTCTTCAAAGTACCTAGATCTACAATCACATAAACAGAGAAAATGTTGATTGTTAGGGAATAGGGGTTTGCCTTGGTCAAACCCCTTTTAGGTAATTAAACCAAATGATGAAATAAGATAATGAAGTATGAACATGAAGTAATGTAATTAGAACCTTTCCATGATGATGAATCTTGAATTGCTACAATAATTGATGAAGAGTCTTTCTCTTGAATGCCTTCAAATTGATCTTGAATGTTATCTTGATGACCTTGTGAAGACTTGGAATGCTCAACTCTTGAATGCTTCACTTGATGACATGAAGGTATGATGTTGCTTGTTATTAAATGAGGATTTGAAATCTTTCTTAAATAGGAAATCCACTCAAATGATTGATAATTTGATCCCCAAGGCTGACATGGAAGAAATTTGAATTAAAAACCCACTTTTTCCTGCTTAAACCTTCAAAATAGCTCAAATGGGACTCATTCATCATCCTGGGTGAATGAGTCCAACTTGAATGAGACTCATTCATCCAAAGTGGTGAATGGGTCCCACAGGGACTATTTTTCCAGCTAGAATGTCGAGGAGTGAATAAATTAGGTTTATATGTTGATCTTGTCAAGTTTTTAATTAAAATATGCCTCGAGATGCACAGTATGGGGTCATAGGGGCCTATTAATGATGATATAAAGGTCATAAATGCAATAGGTCCCAAAATCCAATGTGAAAGTACAAATAAATTCACTTTACAACACTAAATTAAGGAAAAAATGAGTCTATTTAACTTAGAAGGGCCCTAAATCCCATGTGAATGTGTAAAAAACATACAACACTAGATTAGCGCCACTTTAGTTTACAAGCCCCTTAAATTTAATGTGAAAGTGTAAATAATTGCATTTTACCACATTGCAGTGGAGTGAAGTTAATTCAATTTAGCTTAAAGGGCCCAGGAAGCAATGTGGATGTAAAACATCTCACAGCACCCCTAGATCGAGGTGATATTGGGTCAGTTTAATAAATTAATTATTCCCATACTAGGTGTGAAAATGCAAAAGAGTTTTTGTTTTCAACACAATTTCATTCAAAATTGAAGCTGAACAAATATCTAGGAAACATGGGATTTTTGAGGCCAATACCAGTAGAAAGAAGCTAGAACACAAGCCGAATATACCACAATCCAAAATACTGTGGAGCCCTATATAGGGGGACTGTTGGGGTTTTCCCATAAATTATGACATAGTTGTTGTTCTTTGTTAATAAGCACCGTCTGACTTTCCCTAGTCTCTAACTGAAAAGACCTAGAAAGCACTGAAATGCCAAGATTTTAACGGATGGACGTTTGGTGGCGGGCGAACTGGGCGGTCTGGACCAGGATGGTGGGTTGGCGTGGCGGCGTTTGGATGATTCATTGGCCAATTTCTCTAAGATGTTATTGATGAAGTTGTTCATTATTCCCATGACCTTGCTGGAGATGTTGATGTTTGGATAAACCTACTTCAAAACCTTGAAAATGTAGATTTTATAGGTCTCAATGCTATAAGGGTAAATTGTTAGCGCAATTATAACTTGTGCAACTATTGTTCCAGCTTGGATAACTCTTCTATTATTCACTTTAGTGTAAGATAACTAAAGGAAACTCTTTGTTGTTTCTTGATTTTCCTCCTAGGATTCTTCTCCTACGGTGGTTATATATTTGTAAATCTATGCATTTGATTATTAATTAATAAGAAGTTAAATTATGCAAATTTATTTTTCTATGCCTGAGAAATTTGTCTTTGTAGATCTACAGGAATTTAACATGGTATCAAGTCATTCAAAGAAAATATTAGGCCATAGGCGCATGCATACTGACTCTTTTCATTTGTCTACTCTGAGGTGGTGATTTGGGAGCAAGTAGAATACACAACCAGAGTCATGTCATTGGTCTCCTTGTAGGGGACATTTCAAGCCCATGAGAGGCATGAATTTCATTCCTCCTCTCCAACCACTTTTCTTCATTATTGGTGAGATTACAAGGGTTTCTATGTTCATTGGAGGTAGGGAAACCTTTGTTCTCATGTGAAAATGCTTCTATTTTGTGGGTCAACTAATTCAGAGTGGGAGGAGGTGGCAATTTTCTTTGGGTGAAATATCTCTACCCATGATTTGCAGACCTACCTATGCCACATTTTCTAGACATGTCTATGATTGTCACATGATTTTGATATCCCTCTATGCGTTTGAAGAATTGAAAAGGACATATAAGAGGGTGAAAGTCACAATTTGTAAAGGCACGACCTATTTTGGCTAGGTTTTTTGTTGATTCTATGATGGAGAGAAGCACAACTGGCAATTATTTGCTGCAAATTTTCTTATGATTCCTTTGGAGGCACTTTGTGTGGGACACATATAGAAAATATGCAAATAAATATAATTGTGAGGGTGTGTTGGATGAGGGCTACAAGATCATCGTCTTCTCCTTGGAAATACTACCTCACACTCTACACAACTCTTCATCTATATCAACCCGTGAAGTATATCAACATTGATTTGGTGAGGAGGGAGATTGGTGATGGATGCATCCTTCCATTTACACAAGCCGCGATTGTCAAGTCACCCAAATTTAACCCATAAGTTGTGAAAATATTCTAGCATTTTCCAGTAAATGTCCAATTTGGGGGTCAATTGAGGCCATAGTCACAGATCAGATCTGCGTGAGGCACCATAGGCTCTTTAAAGTTGTGAAGGGAGTGTTTTCAAGGTAGGGAGGAGCGATCTGGTTGTTGAAGTGCACTTTTTTTCCATGCAAGGCCCAATTTTGTGTACAAGGAGGGGTGACTCAAGCTTGCACCTTTGTTGAAAAGGCCATGTCAAACCATTGTAGGTTGCAAGTGCTCATTGTGGAAGGAAAGAGCTACAAAATTCTCTCCGCCCATTTTTCATGCCAAAATTTTTCCTATTAAAGCCAAATTTTGCTAAATGGAGCTGATTTCATTTGTTGTGGTCATATGGGGTTTTTTAGCCCCTAGTTTGTTCTAGCCCATGAGGGCATAAAGGTAGCATAAACAATTCTCTTGCATGTCACTTCATGTGAAGGAGAAGTTGCTTTTTATGCATTTTGCATTCATTCTTGGGGGGTTATACATGTACTTTGTAATCATGAAATGAGATAAAGTTCCATTTATAGGGGTTAATCATGTCTCTTAAACACCATTTTCATCATTCTATCGTTAGGCTAACTTGAAAGAATTTTTTTTCTTGGAAACAAGGGATAAAAAATTATTGCCTTGTGCAGGATCTACTACCCTATCTCCTCAGACTTGTTCCTAAGCCAAGTGATTATGATGAAATGAATGCATGGTTTAATAATAATGAAATGGTCTATGTACTAATATGTCTTAATAATTATGAGGATACTCTATGTCACATAGAGCACACTGTGTGCCCTTTTACTACCTGGATCATCATCCAACAGTTGTATGGAGACATTGAATCTTCATCTAAAAGTGATGTTTCCTTGGAAAACTAGGCTATTGATGATATTGAGACTTATGTTGCCTCATCTAATGTGGAAACATCTTGTATGGATGATCATTTCATTGATACCCTATCAACAACACCTATTGCAGATTTATATTCTAGAGATGCTTCTTCGAGAGCCTCCAATGATTCATTGGAACAAGATCATTTATGTCTTTTGGATTCAATCCATTGGGACCAATTTCTACCAAAAATTTCTTTTTTGTTTGTAGAGTCCCTCATTTCAAATCTAGATGACAATATTCAGGACATATGTCTTCTCTTTGAGGACCACTCTTTTTTCCTTGCATATGTTGCTACTTAAGAGTTCTGTGTTACTTTTTTGAAAGCTTCCAATGGCTTCTTACAATAGGGCATCCATAGTCTTCCTGATTCAAATTTTTGGGATGATGTCTTGACAAGAGTTTTAAACTTATTTATAGAGACTTGTATTTTTTATTTGTGGGACACATTTGAGGGGTTATTACTCTCTTTGATGACAGTTTTAGCATAGTTGTTATTCCATCTTCATTGTCTTTGGAGATTGGCATTCATGAGTTTCCTCTTTCGCTTGATTTTATCATATTTCTTGGCTGATTTTGACCATGATTATTTTGTGGCTTATTCAAGCTTGTAGACTCCTACTCAGTTTTTAAAGACACAAATGTTGAGACTTCATCCTTCCTCCTTTTAGCTGGACATGGAGAGGTTTCTTCACCATCCTATAGACTTGTTTCATCCCAACGGAAGACATGCTTGTAGACGCTGGGTCATATTTTTTTCAAGCATTCTTCATCGACTTGCAGTACTATCCCACTTTTGGATAAACTGTTGTCATCTTCACAAAGAATTTCATTGAGCTCAAGTTTCACTCTCTGTGATACCTTCTTGGGGTGAAGGATACTACAACATAGTAGCTACCATGCTCAGTTAGTTTTTGTTTGAGGGGGTTTTGTTTTTCCACAAGCTTTTCCCTCTTTCCTCTCCTTAGGATTTTGTCTCCTTAGTTAGACTTAAGGGGGGTATTAGCACAATTAACTATTTGTGACTGTTGTTTCCAAATTTTAGTTACAAAATTAAAAACTTGTGCAACTATTGTTCCAACTTGGGATAACTCTGTTGTTACTTGCTTTAGTGTAAGATAACTAAAGGAAACTCTCTGTTGTTTCTTGTTTTTCCTCCTAGGATTCTTATCCTACATTGGTTATATATTTGTAAATCTATGCATTTGATTATGAATTAATAAGAAGAAGTCATATTATACAAATTTGTTTTTTTGTGCCTGAGCAATTTTTCTTTGTAGATCTATAGGAATTTAGCATAAATAAGGGTAATGAATACCATAAAATTCGTAGCAAACCCAACTAAGAAGAAAAATAAACTGAGTATGGCATATCATTGACTTGTCTCTAAGGCCTATCATCCCTTTCATCAATTTCTTTAAATTGAAGCTACATATTTGCAAAATATATAAATGGATTTGATGTATGGAGTTTCTAAGTATTTCTAAAAATCTCTCAAACAAGTATGCTTGATTTCAACACATAATCAAATAAATATTGAGGGAAAAAGATAAGAAAAGAAAAATATCTTAAAGGCAAAGGAAACAAGTGCAAAATGAGTACAACATTAAAGAAATCATGGATTGATCTGAGAGGCCTATCATTCCTTTAAGGCCTTAGAGACCTAATGAATTGGAGCCTCCTTCATTCTTTGGCCATGTCAAGTCACCACTCTCAACCTAACCAACATGGAGACAAATCTCATTTCTCCCTCCCACATGATCTTCCATGGCTGATTGATTAGATGATGTAATATGAATATGATGACATTTGAAATATGGCAGAGGGAGATTAATTCAATTCACACATTTATGAGATTTATGTCAATGATGTTGATGAGAAAAATAGGTAGATTTTGTAGGAAAAAATTATGAATCCCTATGATAATAGAATTTTTTTTAAATGAGATGAACCAAATATAATATCCCTCTAACCACTGCTTCAATCTATTGATGGGGTGATCCCACAATAGTGTTTTACAATTGTTGGCCAAACTAGACACTGAAATAAATTTTTTCAACTAAATCTTCACTTTCAGCTACCTATAGCGGCTAAATCGTGAGGAATTTGAAGATAATGCAAACTAGAGTTTCATGACATTTTATTTGTAGATTCTAAATATATTTTTTTCAAAATATTTGGAATCAAATTGCACTTCTTTTTCCATCTCCCCTGAAAACTAGTTTTTTTTCAAAAAATAACATTTTTAAAAAGTGACACTCATCATATAATGCATAATTTTTTTCCATGAACGATAAAATTCTAATTCTTTCAAATTTAGATTTTTAACTCCAATATCTAGTGCTTCCACTTCGTTAGATAGTTTTTTATTGAATATTTTTTCTTTAATCAAGTTTTGAAGTCAAACCAATTAAAATTTAGACATAGCGCGACCGTATAACATGTAACCTTTTTGTATGTATCAAAATTCAAAAAAAAATTGTTGGATCAAGGACTTCAACATCTGGTGCACTCATATTTTTGAATTTTTTATTGATAATCTGCTATTTTTCCACATGTGCAGAACATAGAGCTTGATTTTTGTTGAAAAACCAATGTTTAATAAAACTAAAAAAATAAATACATAATAAAACCAAAACATATTAAAATTATAGTCATTAGATAGCTTGTTTCAAGGTTTACTTGATTCCAGTTGGGTTTGTGAAGTCTCCTCCATTTTCATCCTCAACCCAAGCTTCGAAACACAAAAATATGAACCTTTTTGATGCTATAGGATGCCAAGGTGGGATTTAGGGGGTTTGCTCAAACCAGGGTTCATTTGAACCCTAGTTCATTCGAACCCCCATGGGTTCACTCGAACCAGGGTTCATTCGAACCCCCTCCCATAAAGTGTTTTTCTTTGGTTTTTTGGCAAGAATGGGGCCCACCTTACATTTAACTAGTTCGCATGACCCAGGGTCCATTCGAACCTTTTTTGGTTTGCTTGAACCAAAGGGTTCATTTGAACCCCCAAAACCAATTTTTTTTGTATGGGGTCATTTTTTTCCACTTTTCCTTCCTCACTCAAATTGTAAACCACTTTTGTTGGTTCACCCGACGATAAATGAAAAGTAGATCTAAAAATATCGGATACAATATTTCACATGTGCAACAAAAATTTAATCTGATTCAAGATATAATATTAAATATGAGTGAAGATATTTTTTCATGTATGAAGTAAAAAATCATTAATTGATCTGAAACAATTGACTAAAAACTGTTTAGCGGCTTGAGACAAATATACAGTCGAAACCTGGCACATAATATAGCCTATTGGATAAATAAAATGAAAACAATTGAAAATGGACTCTTTTTCTCCCTTTATGCATCATCCATCTCATCCTATTAGTTTGCTGCAAATAATGATACACAAAACTTGACATTGTTAGTTCCTAATGCAATAAGGTAAAGTGACAAGAAGAAAATAGAGTTGTGGAAGTTGATGCTTGAAATTATAAAATATATTATTGTATAAAAAACGTTAGACAAATAGATATGTAGGTCATGTCAAGCAAGGACATAGCCATCTTCCATTTGTAATCTATATAATCTTACATCATGTCAACATGAGACACAACCACCTTCGGTGTTTAATAAATACACACGGAATTATAGTCAATGAACTTGGGTGATAGAGGGATTCTTGAGACCAAACACTCTATAAAATCAATCACCATCGAACCTAATTTTTTTTTTTTTCATTGATAGTCCAATGGGTATATGCTACAATATAGTTGAGAAGTATGAAGCCATTCTTGTTCATCATAACCGGTTAGTAGAACATTTGTTTCAAGTTTTAAAGGAGGTTTTCAGCAATAAATGAGCAATCATAAGCAAGTAAGTTTTTGATTTACATTGCTCAATCAATACTCATATGCTACAATATAGTTGAGAAGTATGAATCCATTCTTGTCCATCATAACCGGTTAGTAGAACATTTGTTTCAAGTTTTAAAGGAGGTTTTCAGCAATAAATGAGCAATCATAAGTAGGTAAGTTTGTGATTTACATTGTTCAATCAATACTCATGAGATTTTAATCATTTCAATGTTTATTTCTTCATAATTGCAAGATACAAAAGAGGCTTAGGAAAGGGAAAACAATGATGAAATAGAAAACCTTCACATTTTATGAATTTTATTCATTACATCTAGGTTCACTTTTAGATTTGTAGTGGATAACCTTTGTGTGTCTGGTGAGCAGCCATACAAAAATTACATTTTTGGGTGGAATATCAAAGATGAAACTAAGGAAAGTTTTCAAAACATGAAGCGGTTTGCTGCTCCAAACAATATAATGGATTTTTTTATTCCTTCTTTGGATAGGAAACTACTAATAAAGAACAATGTTGTGTTCAGTCCTTGGAGACCCTTCATAATGATAGGAAATGCCACAAATAGAGTGTTGAAAATGCAAAAAAATAGAAAATGGAAACATTAACCTTCTTAAAGTAGTTGATGGGTCTAGAGACCTTGGAAAGCATTAATTGGATAAGTCTACTCATTACAGCTAGCGAAGAAGAAGAAAATGATAAGTAGTCTTTTTTATTATGTAAGTTTAATTCCTATAATAAATATTTTTTGTAAATGTCAAAAGTAAACATTTCTCCTAATGTTTTCCCATGCAAATTATAATTTTCTTATTCAATTTTGGAGTTGGCTATGTTTGTGCAGTAATATAAAAATGTGTATCTTCTTTTCTAACCCAAATGCAAACAATATCTATGTAATTCTAAGATGTTTAGAATGTGTTATTCTGAGCTGCAACTTTATGGTGAAGCAGATATGGTATTTATTTTCAATGAAAATATAAATAGCTTCCCATATACCTTTGTTTTATGACAAAGGATAATGATTTTTTTTTTTTAACCTGAAAATGAAATTTTTGCTCCTCTATGATTATTAGGTAAGCATAATATGTATATTGTTTCAAACTATAAATGAACTCTTTTTTACTATTCTACTCTTCAAAAAAGAAGCAAAAAATATCTAAATTGAAAACAAGAATTGAAATTTTATTGGCTTACTCAATTTTTTGGGGTCGATAGAACTGTAACTCTGTTGTGCTCTAGGAATTGGAGCTCTACTATGCTCTATAATGTTTAATAGACTAATGAATATAAGTGTAGACGTTTAATATAAGTGAAATAAACCATTGTGCATGCAATTGGAAGGTAATGGTGAATACTTTTGATAAGAAGACATGGAGTGACAATCAATATTCTTGCAACAATGAAAGTTGGCTCTTCCACATGTAATATAATTATTAATTAATTTAAAATTCATAGAATTTAAATGTGCATGATTAATGGATACCTTTATAAAGTCACATTAAAAGTTTCACTTGACACGTCACTTCCATGAGGAGATATTTCTATAGGACATAATATGTGCATTCAATGAGCACTAAAATTATCAAAGCTAAATACTTTTAGGCTTACCGATATATCTGACAAAAATTAGAGAAACATTTGATAAAATTTAACTGACACAGAGTTTTTATATAGATGGAAATTTGTCATTGTAGTGGTATGCCTCTCAAAATAATAAGGTAATCAATCCAAATCACCATGATCAATGCAACATGGTATGTTTTGTTCTATTCATTTTCCTATCAATGTGAAACTTCTCCAACTGCTAAACTGTCTCATCGTGGACTACACCCAACTGAATATTCGGCTTTTGGGAAATAATGTTTAGAGAAAATGGGTGTTGATAAAAGGGTGAAAAGTTGAAGAAAGAGGAAGGCGATTATGATTCTTGTATGTTTCTATAATTATGTTAATTTTCCAACCCTAAAAGACTTCCAAGAGGAATTCTATACAAGGAGGGAGGATGTAAAGCCCTTCCCTTTATATCTAGGATGATCTAGGATCCATCTGTGATTGAATTCCACTACACTTGTAGTCATTTAACTCTAAGAGTAGATTAGTTAAATTCTTATGTGAATGCTTCTATTAAGATATATGACTAAATTTGCATTAATTGATACTATAAATTTTCATGTTTTATGGTGTTGCTAAGGTCCAGTTGTAGTAACACTCCTTTCTTATCATTTGACTCATGTTGATTGTGAATGCATCCTATATTATTCACTTGAGGTTCCTCATATCAAATATTATGATTAAAGTCACTAGACGAGCCTTAGAGGTTTTAGTAAAAATAGCAAGTGCATATTTGATCTGCATAGTACTTCTTAACTTAGATAAATTAAGATAACAAGTAAATAAGAAAAGATGAAGATTCTTAGATTCTATACTACGATTGAGTTGTGTGCTATAGAACATCATACCTTTACTGATAGTTGGGAGATGTTAATAGTGAGTTAATCTAAAAGGGATGCTTTAACCTAGCTTTAATTAGAATAATAGCATGTTGGAAATTTGATTGAGGTCAAAAGGGACACCTCTTTAAGGTCAGTAGGAGATCTGAGTGATATCAGATGAGGATTTTTTTTTTAGGTCAAAAGGGCTTCATAAAGATGTTAGGGACTGAAAATAAGGGTTAAAATGGGGTTATATGAAAGGTGGTTCACCAAAATGATAACAAATAACTCTATTCTCCACTATTTCATCCAAGAAATGGGATCCAAACAATGAAGTGTCGATCGTCAAACAAAAGGTGAGTCAAATCAAGGTATGAATCAACAAATTTCTCCTTTGTGCAAGGATGGGGGTATGAGCTAAATAGCATTTTGGGGAGAAATATTAAAACCATCAAACAAACTCCAAAATGTAAGCTATAAGATGCAAATGAAAGACTGTACTCAAAACTGTTGGAAATAGAAAACAAAAGATAGATTTGGAAAAGGGAGAATGAAGTGTACCAATCACCAAAAGTCACCTTATGGAAAATGGGTCCTAGCTAGGGTTCTGCAACATCCTTTCTAGGTTCTCTTCTACTATGTCTGCACTCCTAGATTCCTAATTCTCACTGTCGGACATCCAAAAATAAATCATATAGAAGAGTTTCCATGAAAAGACAAATTTTCTTACAACTTTCACAAATTTTCAACTTTCTTCAATTTTTCTCTTCAAAGGATATTTCACCTAAAAACCTACAATCACTCATCAAAGAGAGAAAAAAATTTTGTTTATTAGGTGAATGGGGGTTTTCCTTGGTCAAACCTCATTTGAGTATTTAAACTTTGTAATAAAATCAAATAGTATGAAGGAATGATGAATGAACAAGCAATGTCACAACTTACCAAACCTTTGTTTGAACCTTGGATTGTAGATCTTCAACTTGCATGAATTGGCTTCAATGGATGTGAATCTTGATCGTGAAACTTGATTTGAAACAATTCCTTTGAATACTTGAATAGATCTTGAACTCTACATCACCATATCAACTCAAACAACATGCATAATACTGTTGATGGGTGTTTTTGTACTTCTCAACAAAGACAACACACGTGTGATGCCTCTCTTGAAAGGTCACTTTCTGCAACTGAGTTTCACAAAATCACCCCAAGGTCTCTCAAGTGTCAGGTCATGACTTGCAAAAATAGCTCAGTTATTCTTGTGATTTGTTGGTAATCACAAGGGGCATTTATGGTTAACAAAGTATGGAGTTTTATTGGGTTTGTAATGAAGTTTCATATTTTTGAAAGTGAGTGCACAGTGATTGCAAGGTCAAGACAACAATCTGAAATTCACTTCTATCATCAAATTTGGATCTATTGTGATGCTAAAAATGTATGTCTAACTCAGATTTTAAAAGAAAGTTCAAAAAGTTGAAGGGTTTAGAAGTTTTCCTAAGTCTTAAAATAAGATGAATAGTAAAAATGGACGATGCTATAGTGGATAGACTTCCAAACTAAGTTTTACTTAACCAGGGGCAACTCACAGTATCATAAATAGAAGTGCAATCTTCTAAGGCTTACTTATTTTTTTAGACTACAACATGAACTCTTAAAGAATACACATACACAATTGAAGTTAAGTTTTGTAAATGAATTAGCTCAAACTAACTTTACACAACAATTTTTTATCAACAAATGGCCAAAAGTATGAGCTATAAATGCATCAAACACAATAGCATGCATCCACCATTAAATACAACATGATCTACTAATATAAAATAACTTGAACTTGAAATAAGCAATGTTGAAACAAACTATTGGAGATAGAATCATGAACACATAAAGAGAAACACATAATAAACCATCAACTCAATGATTTTTTCATATATTGCAGTAGCATATCTTTACACAACAACTCATCTCTCCTTTTGAAACTAAGAGGATGCCCATATTTATAGTTTTCCAAAAGAAGAATGAATGTTCAAGATTCATTTACAATGAATGGCTCTGATTCATTCTAGTTTAGGGTTTAACCTAACCCCATATGAGTACAATAGTTTACAATACAAAAATAGACTATTTTGTCTTTTCCCTATTTCATCTTATAGTCTATTTTTTCTTGTAGCTACTTTTATCCTTTTCAGGTATTTTAGCAAATATTCATCATCTATAATGAGTTTCCTTGCTTCCTTTTGTTGAGTAGCATATTCCACAAACTTAACAATCACAGCCAACAACTTCTTCTCTTCAGAGAGATTAGATTTAGAGATTTGGAAGGAAACTCTCTTGAATCCTTCCATCATTTGGTCTTGATACTCTCTACATTTTGACTTAGCTCTAATCACTTGTTCTGATTATGTGAAGGCTCTTGTAGTAAAATCCATGAAGTCATCTGACAATGTGTCACCATTCCCTTGCTCCATTTTCTTGTGGAACTCATGTTTATTGGCCTCACAATCTAGCTCCAAGATGGGCATCTTGTATCCTATCATCAGCTTCAAAAACTCATCGCATTTGACCCAGTGATCCACAATCTACTCATGATTAGCCTCTAATTCTAGCAAGGCCCTCTCCAAAACTTCTTCTCTATATTCAAGATTTAGAAGTTGCGCCTAGGGCAGCCAATGATCTTCCTTAGGTAATTCCAATTCCTTTTCCCATGTTTCCCAAGAGAGCATGAGAATGCTCTCCATCTTCAAATATGTTATCCTATATAGCTTAGGGAATTCTTTACATATATCCATTACTTCTTCGACTTCCTTTTGCAAAACCCAAAATTCATTTTTCATTCTAGTTGCGCAATGGATGCCCTTGTCACTAGTATCAATTACCCTCTTGAACCAGTCTAAGGTAGACTTGGTCCAGTTTTTCATTCTTTCCATTTTACTAAATTCCTCCTTGAAAAGAAAGGCGGTCGTGGGCGATTCTACTAGAGCATTTTCTCTTGATGCAGTCTACTGTTGTATAAAGGCCATCAAATTTTCCACATGTGCTTTCAATTCCTCTTTTTTTGATTGGTCTCTATTCATCTATTGAAGGATGGTGGAAACTAACCCCTAAAATTAATCTATCTTTTGGGTTTGAGTCGTGGGGCCTTCATTGATGGTGGATACTTGATAATCCTTTCCCTAAATGGTGCTTGCATCCTTGTCTGGTATAGGAGTGACCACTTGCAGTATCCTAGACCCGGAGGCATCTATGGTGATGTGTGATCTGATCTTTGGCTTCTTCTCTTTCCTATTCTTCACTTGTGTTCTATCCAAGATTGCCTCTAATCAGGCCTTGGGATTGGCTAGTACTAGAGCCTTCCTTTTGAATTGTTGCTCCAACCATGTAGGAACCTCTATTTGATGGTCTAGAGATTTTTTATTATCCCCTTCCTCTTGCTCCTTTGATAACTCATTCTCTTTAGACCTGGGAGCATCTTCATCATTTATCTCTTCTTCATCCTACCTGGCAGCTTTTACATTCTCTTCATTAGTTGTGCCTTCTTGTAGTATGGTTTTTCCCTTGTCAAGCTCAATAGATCCCATAGTTTCTACTGCAATATTTTCTTCCTACGTCACCCCTTTAGCTTCTTCAAGCTCAATTTCAACATCCTTCTCTTCTATGTTTTCTTCTTCTTTTTCATCTTCCTCCTACTCTCCTCCTAGAGGTATTTCTTCACCTATCAGGCCCTCATCTTGGTCAATTTGTGGAGGTTCATCAACCTTCTCTGTATCCATACCTATATCAGTTTTCCCTTCATCAAAATGATGTTCCTCTGGTTTTGCTTCCTCTTTTGTGTGCTCTTTAGGCTATTCTTCCTCAAGTTCTTGGTTGAAGGTCTCAACCTCATAATAATCATCAAATTTACTTTCATCTCCTCCCTCAGGAATTTTTTTCCCTTCCTCATCAAAGGCTACCTCATCTAAATAAACCTTTAATCCTTGCTCAGGGTGCTCAAACAATCATCCTGATCAAAGTCCTCTAGCTCTTCAATGATATATATTGCTGATTCTTTGGGATGTTATTCACTTAGCTTCTCCATTTCTTCATAAATTTGCATTGTAGCCTCCATCTTGGGTTGTTCAGTAGGAGGTGGAGGGAGAGGCAAGGAAGTAACAAGCTGGGCCATTAGCATTTGAACTTGAGGACTCAAGATTACCTCAGAGAGTTCGAATGGCACATTTTGTAGATATGAGGTAAAGGCGTGTGGAAAAATGAGAGGTTCCTTGGAAGTTGTTGGCAGAGAAGGCAACAAGGTAGAAACTGTAACTAAGGGAAATTATCCTAGGGTTAGCAGATCAAATGCATAAACATAAAAACCCAAAGTAATAATGAAGTGAAAAGGAGAAACATGAAAACAAAATGAAAGATCTCACCAAATGTCTTCAATCTCCATGGCTGGCCTCCATTAAACCTTCTCAACTTGCTGCAAATATGATGTTGCCCTCAGATTTATGATGAGAAAACTAATGACCATGACAAGTCCTAAGCAAATGTTGAAGGATTTGAGATGACAATATGCAAATACTATGCTAATATGCAACTAGTAAGCATGAAACTATGTCTAAATTATGCCAAATGAAATGCTACTATGCCTATGACAAGATGACAACAATGAAAAGATTGCAAGAAATCTAAATAGCATGAGATTGCCTAAAACAGGATTGCATGAGATGACAAAATCAGACCAAAATTGCCATTTTATTGAAAATACAATTTTGAATGAATGGCTAAGATTGAAGATTGACAAGTTCCCTAGAATCAATGGGCAAGATTCAATTTGACAACCAACAATTAGGGTTAGGGAAACATTAGGGAAAATTCAAAATGAATGGAGAAGATTGATTTTAGAAAATCAAATCAAGGGTGGACAATGCATGTGACAAGAGATAAGATTGGCACAAAAAAAGAGGTGATTGGAAAATCAAATAATAATAGCAATTAATTTGATTTTTGAGAAAAGAGACTATTTTAAATTAAAAATCAATTTAATTCAAAAAGGTGGGACCACATGACAATAAATAATTAATTCAAATTATTTACTAAAAGGAGGGAAATATCAAATGAGACAATTAAATAATTAAAATAATTATTTAATTAAAGAAGATGACCAATAATTAAATAAATCAAATAATCTATTTAACTATGAGAGGACTTTCAAAATTAGTGACATATTAAATAAATACATAAAATTTATTTATTTAATAATCAGGAAGACATAATGGACAAGAATAATCAAATAAATTAAGAAATTTATTTAATTATAAGAAGATCTTAGTCAATTAGTGACGTATTAAATAAATAAATGAAATTTATCTATTTAATAATTAGGAGGACTAAAAAGACATGAATTAATTAAATAATTATAAATTATTTAATTAATTGAGAGAAGTGGACTAAGGACATAATTAAAGTGTCTTAATTATGCTCGGAAGAAAAGATGAAAAAATAGAGCTTGCAGGCCTAGGTCATTTTTATTTGTCTACATTTTACCACTCTGTCATAATGCAGCCTATCGCATCATGGCAAAGAAAATAAGTCAAAGTCATGCCCCAGCGAAGGTACGAAGTATCTATGTCCCTTCAAGAAAATTTTCAAAATTTGGTCCAACAAAAAAAAAAATTGGAAAGTGTCTCAACATGTCAATTTGATTACTAGAAAGAGAATGGCGCAGACGATTTCAAATTTTGAGGAGTTTAAGACAGCCAAAGGGGTGGTCACAAGTCGGTCAAAGGAGCCTCCAATAATACAAGGTTTGAAAAATGCCATTTTGACTTTATAAATAGGTTGACAATGGGGTAAAAGTCATTTCATTTTCAATATTTACCTCCGTAATTTTGAGAGCTCAAATTGAGGAGGACCTTAGCAAACATGGTGATTCCAGTGACCGAGCATCACGAGGAGATGTTGTGAACTTATAGGTGGCCAGAGGGCTCAGAGCCAACAGTACGTACCCCTAACTTGCCTTGTGATTTTATCATTTTTCATCCAAAATTTAGGGTTTTAGGGCCAATAACGAATGCGTTGCGATGCATGTGCATGTGTGTAAGCCACATTCACGTTCGCATTCAACACATTTGATGCATCGTGACACAAACAGAAAGGGGTTTTTAGGATAGGACATTTGGGTGTGACACATTCACAAAATCACACCACAATCGAAAGGTGTAACACCACATATGACAAGTTGTGACACATTTGCTAAACAAAATGATGCATTTGAACGGAATGACGCATGTGAAAAAAGTCATGACACAAGTGCACTGATGTGATGCAAGTGCGAGCCACAATGACGCAATCATCGGATTGAGACACATTTGAAGTACAAAGCAATGCAAACATTTTTTGCGACGCAAATGAAGTCAACGTGAATCATTTGACTTTGACTTTGACCAATGGTTGAATTTTTTTGATTTCAAATTTTGAATGCTTTTGAGTTAACCACATGATAATGATGACTTTACATAAGGTACTGATGGGTTGTTTTTCCCATGAACAGAGATAGTTAGCATTGATCTATATGCATAAGAGTAGACCATCAACCTATAGATTTCGAGATCAATTGAGTGAGAGGGAGCAATGATGGTTGATGTGGTTGGGTTTATATTATGTCACCTATATGCCCATTATCCAGGAAAATAGGGGACTATTGACTGTACTGTGCGAGATATTTCACTCGGAGACATGCTCGTTCCACCTACTGACAAGAGAGGTCATTGTGACTCGTAAGGATGTATACCGTATTCTGCACCTGTCGATTTGAGGGGAGCGGATAGTTTATGACCCACAACATGGCTACCAGACATTCACAACTTACTATCATGACCAAGGTGCAAGATTGGGTATCGAGGGGTATCAAATCTGCTAGGAGTTTATGGTAGGGCATTATGGCTAGTTTGATGTACTGCTAGCGACATTGATCGGCGGGGTATTGATTCTAGACCGTCGAGGACATGGATTTCCCATTCACTAGGGATATGTTCTAGTCGCAATGAGATGGGATAGGACCGTCTATGCTTGGGGGCCATGTCTACTTGGTATGTTATATCATCAGCTCCATGAGGTAGCATACGAGAGGGCACAAAGCATTGGGTGTGGGATGACTCTTCTTATGATTTGGGCATGGTAGCATGTTGCTATCTTCTGACCTCCAATCCAGAGACCATAGCTGACAGATGGCATGTCATATGTTTACTATTATGTCAGTTCCCTACAGCAAACTAGATTTGGGGAGAAAGTTGGTGGTGGCATCGTATCGACACTATGATATCATTGATTTCAAGGCCATACAAGGACTGCAAGCAGTGGGAGGGTGAGGATGATCATCTTAGTTTGTGCTGATAGTTTCGATATTTGATTAGCAGGATGGTGCAGAGTCAACTGATCATAGAGATGTACTAGCCATAGAGAGTCTTATGACAATTTGGTGAGTAGAAAGGTGTACCAGTAGGCACAGCCAAGTACGCCAGATCATCTAGAGTTAGCTTGGGGTCCACATATTACTGTACCTTTCGCAAAGCAGTAGATTGATGGGTTGGTAGCACCATAGTGGGGATGGAGGGGTGGGATTGCAAATCCAAGGACTACTGTTGATTTTGATTTATGGTGGTAGACACATCATCTAGTGCCATTGACAGATCCAGATGGGCTAGCATTGATTGAAAATAGATCAATGATACCACATGTATCGCGAGGTGGTCGGGGAGGCAGAAGTAGAGATAGGGGTAGAGGTAGAGGTCGAGGGAGAGATGCAGGCATAGACAGAGGTATGGATGGAGGGAGAGACAGGGATGATGGGGATGATGGAGGGGATGGCAGGAGGAGGAGGGGAAGAGATGATGGTAGGAGGAGGGTGAGACAGTGTGTGGCGAGAGCGCCATTGGATGCTATCCTAGAGGTAGGCGAGGAGGAGGGGAGAGAGGAGTAGTTGAGGAAGGAGCGGGAGGGGGAGAGATAGGAGGAGCATGTGGTCAAGGAGGAGGCCAAAAATGAGGAGGTTGGACAAGAAGAGGTTCAGTAAGAGGCCGAGATGGAGGTTGATATGCCATGAGATGATGGATTCAGTGGATAAGAGGACGTGGAGGAAGAGGATAATGATGGCAGAGATGATGATGAGGCCAAGAGGCTACTGAGATGGAGGATGGTCGAGGGGGAGGAAGAGATACCATCTAGATTTCCACTGCCACATGACACTATGATAGATCAAAGGGTGGCAGATTTGTAGAGGAGATTGGATGAGAGTGAAACACAGGTCAAGGAATTATAGACTGAGCTTGAGGTGATGAGGGTGGAGTGGGATCAGGCAGTGATCCACCAATAGGAGGTAGATTTGTGGTGTACAAAGTTTGCACGACTATGTACGATACCATCAACAGATATGGCATGGGAGTTCGACAGGGTTAGCGCACATCTTGGATGCTACAAATTATTATATGAGTAGGTGGTGCCACCCGAGAGGAGAGATCCCACTTTGACGAGGACACAAAAAAGGACAGGTAGTAGTAGTAGGTCAGGGAGTGGTAGTGGCAGCTAGAGCAGTGTAGGGGAGTCCACTTCTTCAGGGTAGTCATCAGGGAATAGATCTAGCCACTCCCACAGGGAACAACCATAGGTCATCTGGATCATAACACAAGTCTTCACACAACTGGCCTTCTGTGGTAGACCCATCAGTTACAACATCAGTGCGACCCTCAGTAGCCATTCCCTCAATGTCATAGGTACAAACCACAATGGAGGATACCTCAACATCTTAGACACAGGTGACAATTACCATGATGGCATCCAGTCCTCTAACTAAGCATCAGTCTCCTAGGTCTTCTCCTTGATGAGATGAGGAGAGTGCATCATAGCCATGTTCTTTTTTATTTATCTCTTTACAACATTTTAGACACATATGTTATGACATTTATATTTTGACCATCGAGCCTGCGAGCTCGTATTTTTGGGATATCTCATGACTCTATCTTGTGACATTGTTTTTGAGCTAATATATATGATGCATTTTTTATGTGGCCCATACATGTGTTATATGATGTGATATGATTTATGAATTATGAGTATGTTTATGTGATGATTGTTATGATGATGCAGTCATGATTATTGTGTGATTCCTATGTGACTTATGCCTTTATGATTCCTATGATGATGATGTTATTTGTATGACATGTCATGTATGCATTTATGACGATTACATATGATGTGATGCCATGTTGATGCGATGTTTATGTGTATGTCATGATGATGCTCTGTCATGGATGATGTTGATATGCATAATGTTTTTATTTGAATGGATGCCATGTTTATGATAATGTTAATACATGACCACATATGAATGATGCAATATGTGATGCAATGTATATGGTTTTTGATGAAATAAATGATGATGTATGGACCTAATGCAATTCCTATATGATCATGTATGCACTTCTATTTTTGTATGTCATAGGACATCATCGTGAGATGGGCGAGACAGGATGAAAAGACAGAAGGAGATGAATGTTAGTGCGAAGACCAAATCCTTCAACATATTACTATAGGACTTTAATAATTATTGCTCTTAATCATCATTGGGAGAATTATTGTAATGGTCAAAAAACACCATGATATGACATAGATCGATGGTGTGCAAGGTCATACCATCATATGAGACAAGCAGTCATAGAAAAGGATGATCATGAGTCATAACAAGAGCACAATTGCCCTAGTATTTTTGTCATAACCAACCACAAGTATAAAAAGATAAGAAAGACCAGTCAAGAAACATCATTGCTCCTCTAAATCCTATTGTGAGGAAATCCTTGAGGAACTAGTAGTATGACTGCTAAAAGGACAATACAAGACAATCATCATGATATGTCGTTGCTTCCTTAAATTTTGTTATGAGGACATCACTGAGAAACTAGTAACATGACTGCCAAAAGGACAAGACAAGATAATTATCATGATACATCACTACTTCTCTAAATCCTGTTATGAGGAAATCGCTAAGAAACTAGTAACATGATGAAAAATCCAAAGACAAGTGCCAAGTGTTTCTAGATGCCAGGTGTTTTAATGTCAAGGTGTCAAGTTTGACGATATTGAATGCCGAAAGGTGCCAAATTTGTCAAATGTCAAGGATGTCATGTTTGACGATGTCGAAGTGTCAAATCTCAAAGATTTCCAAATTCAGGAAGGACACATCTTAAATAATGTTGATGCCGAGAGGATCAATCCTTAAATGTCAAGAGGATCTCTCAAAATGCTAGATGTTAGTGATGATAGCTAGGAAGGACACATCCTAAGGTATAAATGATAGAGACCATGTTTTAGAAGGAAACATCTAAAGAATGACCAGGAGTTGACTGTTTGATTGATTTTGACTGAGTTCAATTTATTTTAATAGAAATTGACTAGAGTTTGACCAAAGTTTTGATAGAAGATTGATTGTTGTTGACTACATGTCCATGTTGACATGCTGATATGTTTGACATTTTTATTGAAGAATTTACAAAGTTTAGTTGCAGTAGTTTCCTTGTTTTGAGATTTCTTATTTGACTTGCAAACTTCCAGACTTGTGTGCCAGTGTAGTGTCATGAACCCTAATGGGCTGACCTAGTGTGGCCTCAGGGGCTTATCAATTGATGGCCTTGCCTACGTCATACACTCAAAGACCTCGTAGTTCGACATGACCAATGACTCTGTCTTGATGACCAAAGATTGAGCCATGTTTTTATTTTGATAACCTAAAAAGACTGACCTAATGTCTTGGGGGCCCCATGATGAGCCTTGCCTATGTAGAAAATGCGCAGAGACAACGTAGTTCAGATGAATTACAAAGACTGACTGAATCAACGAATGTGACATGAAATGACTTTGTTTTTGGGTTTTCAAGATTATTTTTTTTGTGCTTTCTTCAGGACATTTTTTTATTTTTAGGTCTTTTTTCAAGACATTTTATGATTTTTAGGATTTTTTTCAAGACTTTTTTGATTGGTGAGACCATGTACGATACCCACTACAATCACATGATGAAATTTTTCCTCTAGTTAGGTCCAAAACTAGCCACATGGATAGATGCAAAAAGGATGTGTGTGGGCGATGAATGGGTGATATGCAGGACTTGATGTCAATCTTTATTAGCCATGGGAGGAAAGGATGAGGGTTTTGTAATGGCTATCAAAGTGGTGTTGAAGAAGCGATTGTTTATTATGGACTAAGTCAGATAGAGTGATAGTAGATGGTAGAGCAATGACCAACTACACATGGCGCCTGTTTGCCAGGTTTTCACTTTTGGACGAATTATTTCTCTTTACTATTTTTCCATTTTATTTTATTTTTTTGTCACCAAGACACTCGTTTGCCAGGTTTTCATTAGGGTCATGATTTTTTTATGTTTTTCAAATTTTTTTTTGTATTTTTAAGGTTTCCAGCCTGACTTTTTGATGCTATGCATAGAACTTGCAAAGATGTAGACTATTGATAGGCTATGTCAATTGTTCATCATCTAGAGTAGCCAATTGATATGCTCCAGAACCAAAAGAGGATATGATGACGTAAGGACCTAGCCAATTAGGTTTGAACTTTCCAAGTTTTTCTTTGTCAACTTGATTTTTAAGATTTTGCATGAGGACTAAATCACCAATGTCAAACTTTCTGACCATGACTTTCTTGTTTAATGGTGACAGAGCCGATTCTGATATGCCTGTAGATGGTTCAGGGAATTATGTCTTCTTTTCTTTAACATATTCAAATCGTGTAGTCATGACTATCTATTCTCTTCATCATCTATCAAAACCTTCAAGGAGACTCATAAGGATGGAATTTCAACCTCGATGGGCAATATGGCTTTAGCTCCAAAGACCAAGGCAAATGGAGTGGCTCTTGTAGGTGTGCGAATGATGGTGTGGTAAGCCCACAGAGCAGGGTTGAGTTGGATGTGCCAGTCATAGCCAGTGTCATTGATAGTCTTCCTAAGGATTTTAAGGATGGTTTTATTGGATGCCTCAGCTTGACCATTTCCTTGCGAGTAATATGGTGTTGAAAAATGATGTTGGATGTGAAATCACTCACATAACTCATGAACATCTTGTTTTTTGAATAGACATCTATTGTCTGTGATGATGGACTACAGAATAACATACCAACAAATGATGTAGTTGAGGATGGATTTTGAAATTTGTTTGCCAATTTGTATGTAAGGGGGATGGCTTCAATCCACTTAGTAAAGTACTCAGTGGCGATGATGATGAATTTGTGGCCATTGGAGGAGGTAGGGTGGATTTTCCCCATGAGGTCAAGTCCCCACTATGCAAATGGCCATGGAGATGTGATTGACCAGAGTTCCTATGCTGGGGCGTTAATTAAATCACTATGTATCTGACATTGGTGACAAATCCTGACAAATTCCAGTGCATCTTTCTCAATGGTCAGCTAGTAATACCCAAGTCTCGTTATCTTTTTGGCTAGAGTAGGACCACTTGAATGAGACCCACATATACCATCATGTACTTCGTGTAAGGTTGTGTGTTCTTCGTTAGTGTCAAGACATCAAAGAAGGGTACTATTGAAGCTATAGCAGTAAAGGGTGTCACTGACGATGGCATATCAGGTGGCTTTTTGGATAAAGGACTTTCACTAGTTGTTGGATAGGTTGGGAGGAAGGGTTTGGAACTTGAGGTAGTCATAAATGTCTTGATACTAGGGAGAATCGGGATCAACAAGCTTGCATACCATCTCTAATTCTAGAATATCATATGCAGGGATCAACAACTATTCAACCAAGAACTCAAATTGTGGCATGTTACTTGGGATGTCTAAGAGAGAACCAATTGTAGCCATTGCATCTACTCCCTTGTTTTGTGCTCTCAAAACTTGTTCAAAAGTCAACATGTGGAAATATTTTTGGATGTTTTCAACCATTTGTTTGTAAGGCATTAATTTCTTGTCCTTAGTATCATAGTCATCATTGACTTGGTTGATGACAAGTTGAGAATCTCTGTAAACATGAAGTGTTTTGTTCTTCCATTTTATTTCCATTTTAAGTCCCGTCACAAGTGCTTCGTATTCTACCACATTATTTGTGCATGGGAAAGCTATATGGAATGACTTGGGGATAGAGTCTCCTTGTGGAGTGATAAACAAAATTCCTACCCCCGAGCCATGACTAGTATGGGACCCATCAAAATATAGCCTCCAAGGTGACTTAAGCTTTGTGTGGAATATGGACTCATCTAGAAAGTCTTCCACTAGTGGATGGTCACCTTGTATAGGTGAATCTACCAGTTGTTCTGCTATCACTTATGCTTTTATGGATTTTCTTTCCACATATTGAATGTCATATTCGCTCAAGATCATGACCCATTTTTCCATACGTCCTATCAATGTTGTGTGACTCAAGAGATACTTTAGGGGGTCAATATTTTCTACCAACTATGTCCTATGATTCAACATATAGTGTCTCAGCTTTTCAGCAGCATAAACAACTGCTAGACATGCACGTTCAATGGGTGTATAGTTTAGCTCATATCCAACCAATATTCGACTAATGTAATATATGACCCTTTCCTTTTCTTCATGGTCATTTTGTGCCAATAATGCCCCCAGTATTGAAGTTCTCACAGAAATGTATAGAATCAAAGGTTTCCCTTTGATTGGTGGCATTAAAATAGGTGGTGACAAGAGATAATCTTTTATTAGTTGAAAGGCTTCATGAAATTTATTTGTCCACACAAAGGGGATATCCTTGCACAGAAGATACTGAAATGGTTGAAACTTGTCAGCCAATTGTGCTATGAAGCATCTGATAGATTGTACCTTGCCTTGTAATGTCCTAATTTCACTTATCCATTTCAAAGGAGGCATGTCTAATATTTCTTTGACTTTGGTTGGATCAACCTCAATGCCTCTATGAGAAACTATGTATCCCAAAAAATTTCCTGATGTTATGCCAAAGACACATTTCTTTGGATTCAAGCGGACCTTGTATTATTCTAATCTCTTGAATATTTTTTCTAACACATTCAAATGGTCTTTTCTTGTCAAAGATTTATCCAAGAGGTCATCTACGTAATCTTCCATTGTCTTGTGCATCATTTCATGAAAGATCGTTGTCATAGCTCTGTGATACGTGGTGCCTACATTTTTAAGACAAAAAGGCATGGCATTCCAACAATATGTACCCCAAGGAAAAGTGAATGTTGTTTTATGTTGATCTTCGGGGGAAATAAAAATTTGATTATAGCCCGAGAAACCATCCATGAGGGACAACATCTCAAATCATGCCATGAGATCGACTATGATATCTATGTTTGGCAATGGAAAGTCATCTTTCAGACATGCTTTGTTTAAATCTCTAAAATCTATGCAAACATGGATCTGACCATTTGGCTTTGTTATTGGTACAAGATTGGATATCCATTCAACATAGTCAATAGACCGTATGAATCATGCGTCTAGTAGTTTCTTGAGTTCATCCTTAACTAACAGAGCAATCTGAGGATGCATTTTTCAAAACTTCTATTTTACTAGTTTAGCATCTGGCAGTAACGAGAAATGATGTAAAACCATTTTTGGATCCAACCAAGGCATATCAGCATACGACCACGCAAAATTAATCTTTCGCTCTATGAAAAATTTGTGGAACTCAGGCTTCTCTTCTTCTATCAAGGATGTCGCAAAGAGGGCCATTTTGGGATCTTTTGTTGTTGATATGTTGACTTCTATAGTGTCCTCTATTAGCATTGCTGATTTCTCTTGAGTCACGGGAAGAAAGTCCAGTCCTCCATCTTTGGGCACCTCAAAGAGGTTTTCACTTGCAGATACATCCTTTATTTTTACTTTTTTGTCATGAGAAGGTTCCTTTTGGTTTTCACCTAAAGACATTTCATTTTTTATTTTTATTTTTTTTCATTTTGCAACTAGAGGATGGAGCAGTCTCCCTAAAGTAAGTTGAATCTAGATCAATAGAAAATCCAACCTTATGATCACCATTGGGTATTCCCTGACATAGTCCCATAAACTCAACAATGACCTCATTATTCTGAAACATGTCCATGACTGGCAGGCCTTGTTGGTCCCAACTGATTAGTTGTGGGTAGACTAAGGAAATTCCATCATCAGTATTGGTGAACTGTGGGGAGGACACGAAAAAGCATGCAAATGGATTCAGAGACATTGAAAATGAAGTTTCCATTGTCCAACTCCCAATTAGATTCTATCCAATATTATCCTTCACTTGACTCATGTTCATTTTCAAAGTAAGGGACAAAAGGACTATCATTATGGTCTGTATTCTTAGATGAATCCTGGTGATGGTTATTAAGTTCAGGTGGTTGGGCAGATAAGTCAGGTGTATGGCTGATAGGACTAGAAGATGATTCAGGTTTGTCATTATTCCTTGAGTTGAAGAGTCTATCCCAGTTTTCTCTATTTCTTGAGATCTTTAGATTGTCAACTATGTCAATTTTAAACATTTTCCAAAACTTTTGTTTAGAGGTGAGTTCTCTGGGCTCGAGGAACAAGTCATCAATGCAGCAGTCACTTAGGGATCATTGGGAGCCATGTTCCCACTCATGGGATTTAGTTTTGATGAGGGATTCCTTGGTTGTCTCGACACTTTCTGAAGCATTCACACTCTCACTCAAAAGCACATTGGTACATTGATCATCATGTCGAGGTGGACCATACTCTAACCCAAGATACTTTGGTCATTTGGAAGGCACTATTGGTTCTCTTTGTCCAGTTTTTTTTTTCCAAGGTCACTAGTTCCATCATAGCCTTTATCCTTCATCATGTCATATCATTTTCCATATATCTTAACTAGTAATGGGGGTAGGTCTTCCATTTCTTTATAAATCCATCTTGATATGTCAGCAATTTCCTCATTGTTCATGTCTCCCCATTTTACGAAAACTATTTTTGGTGGGACTTTGAAGATTTCTTTCAGTTCCATTCTAAAGCATGGTTGACCATAGACCTTTGAAGACTTGCGTATTGTTGTGCTACTTTATGCCGTATTCAATTTGAATTCTTCAAAGCCTAGGTCCTAGATCTTGACAATCGACTTAGCCTTAGGAAGTGAGGAAGATGATGTTGTGGTGAAAGATGTGGGTGGAGTGGATGTGACTGTCGATGCGAGTGAGGAATGGTCAATGAATTTGGAGTTTGGAACCTCTCGATTGATGGGCACTTGAAGTTTTGAAATACCCCTTAAGTTAGTGCAATATTGAAAAGGGTTGGGGTTTCCATATACGGTGACTTTTTTGTCGTTAGAAGGAAATTTGAGGCATTGGTGATAAGTGGATGGAATGGCTTTGAGGGCATGAATCCAAGGTCAACCGAGCAAGATGTTATATGGTAATTCAAGATCCAGGACTTGGCAAGTTGTGTCTACAATGACTGGTCCAATTTTGATGGGAAGAGTGATCACACCATGAGAGGAACATTCCTCATCATCATATGCCTTTATTACTATGCTCTTTGTAGGGTCTATGCAAGCATCAGAGAATCCTAGATCCTTAACCAGTTTTAAGGAACATATATTTAGTCTTGCTCTACCATCTACTAGGACTCGTCTGACCTTATGCTTATGGATGAAAACCTCAATGTGTAATGCATCATTATGATTGGTCTTTTGTGATGAATAATCTTGGTCAAAAAAATTTATGTGATGGGGTGTAGTGAGATAACCTACCATGGCCTCAAATTGGTTGACATCAATTTCTTGTAGGGCAGATGACTCTTGCAAGGTCTTGTCAAGTATAGCCTTATCCGTGGAAAAAATGTGAAGCAACTTGAGTATGGATATTTGCGTAGGGATTTTACCTAGCTAGTCAATGAGGTTAAAATGACTCTTGGGTTAGGACTGCTTTGCTGATGGGCCAGATTGTGGTTTCTTTGCAGACAAACCAGCTATTGTAATTTTTGGTTGTCATGGAGGGGGACTAGCTATAGTGACCTTGCCACTTTAGGTAGTAGCATTGCATTCAGGTGCTCTTTTGATAGTTATGGTATTGACATATTCATCATCAGTTCAGATATTATTAATAATAAATCCACCGAAATAGTCATATGCGGCATGGGCATAATTGGCTTGATTGTTATTAGTCTTGGGACCTGATGTGGAAGATTTATTAGAACCATGGTCT
Source organism: Sequoia sempervirens (assembly GCA_007258455.2). NCBI lineage: Eukaryota > Viridiplantae > Streptophyta > Pinopsida > Cupressales > Cupressaceae > Sequoia > Sequoia sempervirens. Next base: position 855,807,385 of record VDFB02281492.1, on the reverse strand, counting down.
TGTAGTGGGTTCTTATGAATTGCATGGTCTACATTGGATGCAAATTGTGGCCCACCTACTTCAATTACACAATTTTCAATAAGGTCTTGTACAATGTTCCTTAGTTGCCGACAAGAGGATGTTTTATGTCCTTTAGCCTGATTGTAATCAAAAAAAGCATTGTTGTCCCTACATGATGGCTTAAATTTCCCTGTGTCATATGGTTTAGGATCCTCACATGTGATGAGACCATTCTAAAGGAGCTTCTTAAGGACATCCTCAATTGGTTCTCCCAAAGTGGTGTATGTTCGTTTTCTCGGGAATTGTCATATCTGGCGGGGTTCTCCTTGATTTTGACTATTTTGACCACTTTCGTTATTGAAAGGGGGTGTTAGTATCATTGTTAGTTTATTTTGTGGTTGAGCTCCTTTAAGGGCAAGGACTGGTGTCATTGTGTTCACAACCTTGGCATCAACAATGCTGTCACTGGTGACATATATATTTTTGACCCAACACTTATTTTTGTCAGCGGGCAGATTTGCATTTGTGGTTTTAGGGCCATATTTTAATTCCCCTTTGGCAATGAGGGATTTCTCAACTTGGACACATTTTTCCACTAGGTCTGAGAAGGTTGTGTAGCAATGAACTTGTAATCCATATTTTAGTGGGCCTACAAGTGTTTGGAAAAACATGTCAACCTTTTCTCTTTCAGGTATATCAACATGGAAGTGACTTGCAAGGCTTCTCCACCTCTAGAAGAATGGGATAAAAGTTTCACCAGCATCTTCTTATGTAAGAGTGCATAGTCTAGTGATTGAGGTGTCCATGTCAATGTTATATGAGTAATTCTTTATGAATCTTTCTTTGAGTTCATTCCATGTTTTTATCTCTTTCAAGGTGGTAAACCATTCAAGTGTTGGCCCTATAAGGCTCTTAGAGAAAAGTCCCATTAAGTAAGTCTGGTCATAGGCAAGGTCCATGCAATTGGTTGTGAATTCTTGAATATGTCCAATAGGACTTGTCTTTCCTTTGTATTTGGTAAAGTTGGGTGCCACATATCCAGGAGGGAATGGTGGCATGTACAAATTGGTGTCAAAAGGATATAAGCATAGGTCATATGACATGTGTGACCTTTTGTTGAATGCTCACATTTCTTCTATTTCCTTTTACATATCCATCATTTTGGCTTGCATGGCATCAATTATGGGATTATTTTTGGCATCACAAAAAGGAGTGATAGATATTCCATGGGTTCCCATTTGTTGTGAAAAGAGTTTGGTGTTCTATTGTGGGATATGATTTTGTGGCATGTATGATGTGTTTTGGTTTGCATGTTTTTGGTATTGAAAGTTGGAATTTGGGCCTTGTTCATAAGTGTGAATATGTGATGAGTATGTCAGAATATTTCCTCCAATAATTTGAGTTGAGACTTGGGGAATATGTTGACTATGAACATTTTGATGTCCAAATTATGCCATGTGCTGAGTATTTGGATTTCCTGGTCCAAATTGTTGAAATTTCCTATGAGGAATGTTCATTTTTTGTCCTTAGAAGTTACTGGTGTTGAATTGTGATGATGTTTTAATATTTGGTTGTGGTCCTTGGATGAAGACACGTGGTTTACTTCCTCTAGCAAGATTGAATGAGGTACCAATGAAAGTTCTTGATGAGGAGGCACTCATGGTACTAGATGAAGCTCCAAATAAGGAATTTGAAAAACTTTCCCCATTGATGAGGACCCAAAGGTGGCTTCAACTGATTGTGATGAAATTATGGACATGGTTGGAATTGATTGTGCCATGGCTTGTGTCATGGTTGATGTTGGCTATGACATGGCTTGTGACATGTTTGGTATACCCCCAACAGATGTGGCATTGATTGAGTTGGGATTATTTTGATTAGTTGTGTCAATGGTGGTGTATTAATGGTACTTGTGACAGTTTGTGAGGTGGCACCAATAGAAGCATTGTTCACAATGTTTTGAGGTTGACTTGATTTGGACATATTGTTTATGTTGTTGACATTAGGATTGGGTGATGTCGGTCTCAAAGTGTTAACGTCAAAGCCACATGGTAATTTAGCTCCTTGACTTAAAAGTATGGCCAAATATTTGTCTCTATCATGTAAGACCATTTCTTCCACAAAGGAGGTTGCGTCTGGATTTTGGGCTACTGCTTCTATGTCTTTCTCAAATATTTGTCTATGTTCATCCCTACGTATGAATGGTTCAAAGGGATTATGTGACAAGGATGGCATGTTCATGGGAGGTTGTGTGTTCATGTTGTTAAATGGGTCGGAAAAGGTCCAATTTGGGTCATAAGTGTTATTGTTGATGCTAGGGTTGGAATCTTGTCCAAAGTTTTCCATTTGTCTTCTCCTTGTTTGAAGCCTAGTCTCAACCATAAAAGGGGATTGCTTAAATGAAGATAATGAGAATGACAACTAAATGCAAGGATGATGCTAGACTATGTTTTTGATCTTTTTGATAAAGGATGGCAATGCAAGACTATATTTTTGGATTTTTTTATAATAAGGGATGACAATGCTAGACTATGTTTTTGTATTTTTGATAAAGGATGCAATATGACTATGTTGTCTAAACGAGATGACTAATGCCAAAGGGAAATGAAGACTAAGATGATAATGTTGACTAAGGAAGTGACCAATACCAAGTCAAGATGCCAAATGAGGACTATCATGAATTTTTTTTTGGTATTTTTAAGGATAAAATATGCAAGATGATGACTAAGATGATTTGGATGTCTAAAGGTCAAAATGATTTGGAAGAAGGTTGCTTAACCACCCTATTCTTGGTCTATGTCTCAATTTTGGAGTATCAAAGGACTTGTTTGAAGAACTAAATGACAAGGATGAAATGACAAGTGAGTTTTCCTAACTAGACTTATGAGTTGGAAAGGTCTCACAAAAGGAACAATGACTAAAGAAGATAATAATGACTAAGTCCAATGATAACCTACTTTTGAAAGTCAAGATTTTGCAAAGGAAATGTTTCTTAATCAAAATCAAAAAATGAAATGAAGATGCAAGGACTGAAAATGAAGATAATGATGTCCTAACCTGGATGAAACTAGATTTTTGCAAGGATAGCCTATAGGTAATAATGCAACCTAGAGATGAAAATGATGAAGAATTTGAGCAAGTTTTTGGTCTAGTTTTTGACAAAGTCTTCTAGAAAAAGATGTCTAATGGTAATTTGGACAGATTAGAACTTGATTTCTGGTCTAAGACAGGTTTTTTTATTTTCCAAGAGAATGCATCATTTTAGGTCACGAATGCGTCTCAGTATGGTGAATACGGCTCATATTTAGCAAATACGGCTCTACAAAAAGAAAATGCGGTTTAGTATTGCGAATATGTCTTTTGGGAAATCAAATGCGATTTGACACAGGAAAATGTGATGTTCTGCAAAACAAATGTGATACAACAAAGCGAATGCAGCATTTTGAAAGGTAAATGTGATGCAACAGAGTGAATGTGTCACAGAAGATGCATTGCAGAAAGCAAAAAGTTTGATTTGTTTGCAATTCTAGTCCAAAATATGAAGTGTTTGATGTTGACTGTTTGTTTCCTGATCTGAAAGTGATTTTTTTTTTGAATGTTTGAAAACACTTGGTAAGCACAATATTTTGTCTTTTAAAACAAGCATGATCCTAGGTTAGGTTAGGACAATATTTGCTAGATTCCATGTGGGTCTCCCTAGCCGCATATTTTTAGCATGTGAATCTAGAAGCTTGGCCGCACGGGCTCCCCCTTACATGGCACTCACTTCTCAGGCCAACCAAGCTTCCAACCCCCATGAAACTCCTATGGAAGATTGATCACCTCTACTAAGAACTACGAAGATGTGGATTCTTTCACAATGACCGTTGTGCTAGAAAATAGAAGGATTTTGGCTACTACACAAAGGTGTTTAGTTCAGGACCCCCGTTCGAGTGGCCATACATGGGGTACAAGATTAATCTCTATTTAGCAGGCACTCCAGCCTAAAGAGGTTACGCTCAATAGGGTTTTAGGGAGTACTATTTGGTCTGTATGACACATCCGCACTCATAATCCTAGGCTTTCCCTCAAGATTCACATTTATATACCAGTCGGGGGTAGTTTGGATTTAGCTCCATTGCCAGTTTGAGTTGCCTTGGGGTGAGTAATTTTTCCCACCATGGAACACCCAAATTCTAGATTCAATAACTATTTCACTTACACCCAGGATCACACAAGTGCGCAAGGGGAGAGGATACTTCGATTATTGAATCAAGGTAAACATAAAAATGGATGGGTCTGGTTTTCTAATCACTTAGTTTTCACAAGGTGAGAGCATAATCGCCTACCACCCCAAAAAAAATCAAGCAAAAGACAATAAAAGTTATTTTTAGTGCACCAATTGAAGTATTTTTTAATCTAGAAATTAACAAGCACAATGTTTCAAAAAAGATAGCCTTGGACAATCGAACCTATAAAACCACAAGTTAGTAGTTTCCAAAATATGCCTTGGACCCAAGAAAGACTCAAAGCCACATGTTGTAACAAGCTGTTAGTAACCAGAAAACCTCTAGACTATAGATTGCAAAAGAAGAAAACAAAATACCAAAAAGAAATCAAGTGAAATATGGAAAAATTTGAGAGCAAAATTTCACCAGGAAAATGTCACAGCAGAGCGATTGCGTCATTCTGGGTGACAAATGCATCACGGTTTTGGATTTTGGGATTTGTCAAACAAATATTGCAACCTGCAAGTCAAATGTGTCACAACCTAGAAAATGCATCACTCTACGAAACGTATGCATCACAACAAGGTGAATGTGGCATTCTGGACAACAAATGTGTCACAAAAAATCAAATGTGTTGTTATGCAGAGAAAATGCATCGTGATCGTACCCGTAGCTACAAAATAAAAAAATGTCATATGAAAAAATAGAAAATGCACAATTTTGGTGTCGGGTTAACCAATGTAGCTAAGGGAAATTATCCTAGGGTTAGCAAATCAAATTCATAAACATAAAAACCCAAAGTAATAATGAAGTGTAAAGGAGAAACATGAAAACAAAATGAAAGATCTCACCAAATGTCTTCAATCTCCATGGCTGACCTCCATTACACCTTCTCAACTTGTTGCAAATATAATGTTTCCCTCAAATTTATGATGAAAAAACTTATGACAATGACAAGCCCTAAGCAAATGTTGAAGGATTTGAGATGACAATATGCAAATACTATGCTAATATGCAACTAGTAAGCATGAAACTATGTCTAAATTATGCCAAATGAAATACTAGTATGTCTATGACAAGATGAAAATAATGACAAGATTGCAAGCAATCTAAATAGCATGAGATGACAAAATGAGACCAAAATTGCCATTTTATAGAAAATGCAATTTTGAGCGAATGACCAAGAATTAAGATTGACAAGTGCCCTAGACTCAATGGACAAGAATTAATTTGACAACCCACAATTAGGGTTAGGACAATATTAGGGAAAATTCAAAATGAATGGAGAAGATTGATTTTTAGAAAATCAAATAAAGGGTGGACAATGCATGTGACAAGAGATAAGATTAGCACAAAAAAAGAGGTGACTAGAAAATCAAATAATAATAGCAAGTAATTTGATTTTTGAGAAAAGAGACTATTTTGAATTAAAAATCAATATAATTCAAAAAGGTGGGACCACATGACTGTAAATAATTAATTCAAATTATTTACTTAAACGAGGGAAATATTAAATGAGACAATTAAGTAATTAAAATAATTATTTAATTAGAGAAAATGACCAATAATTAAATAAATTAAAGAATTTATTTAATTATGAGAGGACTTTCAAAATTAGTGACATATTAAATAAATAAATAATTTATTTATTTAATAATTAGGAAGACATAATGGACAAGAATAATTAAATTAATTAATAAATTTATTTAATTATAAGATCTTAGTCAATTAGTGATGTATTAAATAAATAAATGAAATTTATCTATTTAATAATCAGGAGGAATAAAAAGATATGAATTATTTAATTAATAGATAGAAGTGGACCAAGGACATAATTAAAATGTGTTAATTATGTTTGGAAGAAAAGATGGAAAAATAGAGCTTGCAGACCTAGGTCTTTTTTATGTGTCTACAAGTTGCATGTTTTTGAAACATATGAACCTCTTTTGTTTGTTGTTCCTCCTTATCTTTGGGCTCGTTATCTACTGAATCAAATATTTGAGATAGAGCTTCTCCATTACTTACCTCTTTTGATTCACCTATCTTGTCTGCTACCTCTTTCTTGGGCTCATTCTTGTCACTTTGAGGAAAGGGTGCCTGATTAATGACCAAGGCAGAGTCATACGATTTCGAAGGAACTATTTTTCTATAGCTTAAAATAACAACAAAATTTTGAACCTCCACTTGGAAGAATGCAGAAGCAGTTTGAAACTTGAGACATTCAAGCTTGGAATGCCTGTTGGTTTGATGAATTCTACACCATTCGGATAGGACTACCTTAGCCAAATAGACTTTGCCTGCTGATTTTCCAGTACCTCCAGGTGGATCAAGAGGTGTTGCACCCCACCATTGTTTGGCCTAGTATTCCATGTTCTATTCTACCTTTGGGATGGCCCCCTTTCTTATCTACATTGCTTTGCATTGATACTACATTTTGAAGGTAAAATGGATGTGTTGCAGATGAACCTTGTTGGGTAGCTCATGCTTCAGAACTTTGCAAGTATGAAGGCACTTGGGGCTATTGCAAATAGGTCCATTGATTTGAGGGCTACAGGTAACTTAGTATGGTTGGAGCTGATGAGCCAAGTCTTTAGCACATTTTGATCATACTTTTATAAAAACTTTGCTATTTTTATTATGCTAAAACAAACATTCAGTTTGTTTATGGGATAGATATAGACCTTTTTATGACTTAAATATGATGAGTATATTTTGATAAGAAGTCCCATGATTATTACCTTTAATGTTTTATTAGTTTGATAAATACTTTATGGTTTTGTGTGATCATAAACCTTCCTGCAGCCTCCACTACCAGAACTTCCTACAGCCATATCTGAAACAATTTTTTCCTTAGTTTAATACTTAATTAATGAATGAATAAAGTAAGGGATTGTCTTAAAAGATGAACATGTTGAGCTAACCTTCTTCCTCAGGAAAAGATGGTGAGATATTTTGCAAGTACCATGATTGAAGGAAAGGAATTCAATTTCCACTTGAAGAATTGAAGACCAAATCCATAAAGACTGGTTCAACAGCAAAAGATGAGGAGATAGTTTCAACTCATCCGCCATGTAGGGAGAGTGTTCCAGAAATCTAGGCCAGTCGTCTTGGTGGTGCATGAATCCAGGATGATGGTGGCGCTTTAAGACTGCTCAACTAATTTAACTTAGTTCTTCATTTTCATTCACCTCTTTACTTAAGTTAGTTAAATGTAATAAATGCCTCCCATTTTATAAGGGAAGGTTGGTTAGTAGTTAGGATCAGTTTTCAATAAATAGCCCATTCTCCTTCAGAGAAGGGGCTGGAAAAAAATTGCTTTTGTGATACACTTTCAGTTTTAGAAATTCAGCCAAGAGATTGTGCCATGTACTTGTTTGCACTAAATCAATAAAGCTTATGAAGTTTTTTGCCTAATTTGTTGTCTACTTTTGGCACTACCTAAGGGGGCCCACTTAGGGAACTATCCATACTTTTATTTTGCAAGATAGAATAGCTGCATTTTCCTTCATAGAAGTTAATGTGACTGTTCCTGCAGCTGGCGGAAACACAGAGCTATCAACTGTTCCTGCAGCCACTAGAGGCAGAATAGGTTATCTTACGATTTTTTCATTTCCAAGTAAAGTTAAACAATAAATTTGTTTCTAGTACTTAAATTCTAGTGTAAGGCATTTTAGGAATCATGTACGTCTGGAAGGGTGATTAGTGCATATCTTATGCTGTCCCATTTCAAGTTTATGTCCCTGGGTTGATAATTAAATGAGGTTCTTTAGTAGGTCATGACTGCCAATTGTGATGTTCAATCCCTGAGTAGAGGAATTCATGATTCCTAGTTATTGAGCTAATTAAAGAACACTACATCTTTGGCGCCATTGTCGGGGATGGTGTCAAACTAAGAACTATTACAGGCATGCTAGTAAAGAGTTTAATATTTCATTCTTAGTACTTTTAGTTTACAATTCTGCATTCCAGCATCTCCTTAGTTTACTTTTGTTGTATTCATAGAAGAGACCAATTTGTAAGATTCCTTCCTGGGAGCATAGATATTGAAGAGATTGAACCGAACTTATTCTAAGACGACTCATATTTGGATGTTGGCCAAGACTTAGTTACTTCATCTTCTTCCTTTGATTCCTCTAAACTAAGCTTTAACCTATCCGATGAAATAGAATCAAATAATCCACTTTCTCTTGTAGTTCATCAACCAGGAGCTAATCCAAGAATACAACCAAGAATGGAAAATCCTATTTTTCCATTTCCAATCCCTGACGTACATGGCAATAATAACCTCAAGAACATCCCTGCCTCTTTACTGCCAAAGTTCTATGGACTTATTACTGAGGACCCTCATACCTTCTTGTTTGAATTTGAAATCCTTTGTAGAAGCTATGACTATACAACCTCAGAACACAAGCTGAAATTGTTTCCCTCTACTCTAAAGGAGGCAGCCTTGAGATGGTTCATAGGATTGGGAAGCAATGTAGCTAACACTTGGGATCAAATGAAGACTTTGTTCTTGATTAAATATAAAGAGTATTGTAGACGAAATGATTTGAGAGGAGATGACATCTTCAAAATGTCACAAAAGGAGGATGAAACCTTGGAGGATTATGTGTCAAGATTCTTGTTTAGCATGCAGAAAAATACCCATCATGAGCTGAATGAGGAATCTCAAAAACTTCTCTTCTTAAGGGGAGTCAATGATACTTGTATGGAGACTCTTGACCTCATGGCAGGAGGTGATGTCACCCAACGTGATTGGGATGATATCAAGAAAATCTATCTCAATTACTCCAGAGCAGTTGTAAAGAAGGGAAGGGGGTTTAGACCTTCTTCTATAAAAGGAAGTGGCTCTGGAGTATCTAAAGTGGAGATTACCAATCTCTTGTCTAACTTAAAGAAGGATATCATCAATGATGTAGCTACTCAACTAGATACTATGCAAGCTAGAAGGAAGAAAGAGGAAGCTGAGGCAATGTTAGCTGAATATTGCCCCCACTGCCGACAAAAAAAGAAAGACTGCCGATGCAAAGCAGTGGCCAATTTGGAGGTACAGCATCTCCCTACTGAGTTCAAAACCATTGAAGGAGAGGAGGAAGTGTTCTTTGTTTCTCAGCATAGGCCATGGGCCCCAAGACAAGGTATGCCTCAGGATTCTTTGCAAAATTTTGGTTCATATAATAGTCAATGGCAAAACCAGTACCCTCCAAACTATGGGCCATATTCCCAACCTAAGTGGAATAACCCTTGGCCAAATGCCCAGCAAAACCATTGGCAATCCTCACAAGGGAATTGGCAATCACCACAGCAAAATCAGTGGCAGCCTCCATAAGGGAATTGGCAGCAGCCTAACCAATGGAGAGGAGGCTAGCAATGGTCAAATCTACCCACTGGTTTCCTGCAGCAACTACAGCATCAATCCATTATGCCACCTCCTATAGGTAATCAAGGTTAGAATCCAAAATCAACCCAACTACCTGCTCAGGTAGCACCTAATCCAAATAACCAGCAACCGTAGCAGCAACAACAAGTCTATTTTGCTTATCCTAATCATCAACCTACCTATGCTCTTAACTTGAATAATATCAATTTACGTTCAGGAACCGTGCTGCCCACACCATCTCCTCCCATAATCTCAGAATTGCCATCTGAGGAGACTGACCAAGAAGAAGATACCAATGACCAAGCCCAACCAAATGAGCTAGTTCAAATTCCATCATTACCTAAGCCATCTGATAAAGTGTCCCCTCCTTTCCCACAAAGGTTGGAAGGTGAAAATGTAAAAAAAAAGAGGAACCTACCTTTGACATCCTTGACTAGCTAAAGCATATATGTGTGAAAATTCCCTTGTTTCAAGAAATCAAAGAAGTACCTATCTATGGCAAGGCCATCAAGGAGGCATGTTTGAAGAAACTAGGGAGGAAAAAGAAAGACCCTCAAACTGTCCATGTCATAGGCCACCTCTCTGACTTAATGCTAGGGAAGCTTAGCATCCCAAAATATTTAGATCCAGGAAGTTCTGTTGTGGAAATCAATGTTAATGGGTTGCAAATTAAGAATGCTTTAGTAGATCTTGGTGTAGCTATCAATGTCATGACAAAGGACCTGGTTGTAAAACTTAATATTTCAAACCTAAGGGCTACACCTACAATATTACAGCTTACTGATAGCTCGACTGTCAAACCTGATAGGGTAGTTGAAGACCTGGTAGTCACCTTGGATTCCTGGGAGTACCCTGCTGACTTTATGGTCTTATCTCCAAAGGCATCATTAGGGGGATACCTTGTCATACTAGGAAGGCCTTGGTTGGCTACTGTTGATGCTTGCATTGGTTGTAGGTCAGGTAACATGACAATATCTGATGGATATAGCACAAAGAAGCTTACCCTCTATTCTCCAGCCCTGCCCCAACTTGAGTCTGGAGAGGTTGTTTGGCCAAATTTGGGAGAAGAGGAGGAAGTGAACTCTGTGGCCAATTTAATGATGATTACCAAAGAGCCTTTCATTTCACAACAAGAAGAAGAAGATATACTATCCAATATCCTGCAAAATAACTATGGTACTAAATACTTTCATTGTGAAAAAAATTCATGTTCCTTGCAGACTATTCTTCTTCCGTCTACATCAGCTCATTATCCTGCAGCAACTGATTGCTTACACACCTTACTACCCCATGAGGTAGACATGTTATTTTTGTCTGAAGTATCTATGGTAGACTTAACCTCCCAAGTTGAGGTAGCTGCAGGAAAAACCTTGAGCATTAATAAAAACCTCACCAATGAGCAACAAGAATCTATGATCAAAATACTTACCAGTCATAAGTCAAATTTTGCTTGGGAATATGGTGACATGAAGGGTTTAGACCCAAAACTCTGTACACATCACATATACATTAACAGTGAGTTCAGACCTATCAGGCAGCCTCAAAGAAGAATCAATCTAGCTTTGAGAGAAATTGTTAAAGAAGAATTGTAGAAAATGTTAACAACTGGCTTTATCTACCCAATCTCAGATAGTCAGTGGGTTTCCCCATTGGTTATTGTTCCTAAGAAAGGAGGAAAATGGAGGGTATGTGTAGATTACAGAAAGCTCAACTTGGCAACAAAGAAATATTACTTTCCTCTTCTGTTCATTGATCAAGTTCTAGATAATTTAGCCAGGAAAAGGTACTTTTCATTCTTAGATGGCTTCAGTGGGTACAATCAAATTAAGATTGCTCCTGAGGATCAACAAAAGACTAGTGTTACATGCCCTTGGGGAATTTTTTCCTATTCGGTTTTGCCTTTTAGTCTCTGCAATGCACCTGCAACTTTCCAGAGGGCAGTCATAAGTATCTTCTCAGACATCTCATATGATTGCATGGAAATATATATGGATGACTTTACTAGTTATGGTACAACATTTGTGAAAGCTCAATCCAATTTGGAGAAAGTACTATAGAGATGTGAAGATCACAACCTATCACTAAATAGTCAAAAGTGCTTCATGATGATGCAGGAGGGAATAGTACTTGGTCACCATATTTCTGCTGCAGGAATACAGGTTGATCCTGCTAAGATTGAGGTCATCTCTAATCTACCCTTTCCTGCCAAGAAAAAAGAATTAAGGAGCTTTCTTGGCCATGCTAGATAGTACAAAAGATTCATCAAGGACTTCAGCCAAATAGCAGGCCCCTTATACAGTCTACTGAAGAAAGATGCAGATTTTTCTTGGACTGAGGAATGTGAAAAAGTATTCCTTGATTTAAAAGTCACCCTTACATAGGACCTATTATGAAAGGACTTGATTGGTCACTTCCATTTCATATTCATACTGATGCATCAGATTATACCATTGGAGCAGTGTTAGAGTAGAATGATGGATCAACAGAACATGCACTCTACTATATAAGCAAAAATCTGCAAGGGGCTGAATTCAACTACACTGTTACGGAAAAAGAAATGTTGGCAATCATCTATGCTCTCAATAAATTTAGGCATTACATCACTGGTTATCAAATATTTTTTCACACTGATCATGCAGCAATCTGGTATCTCATGAATAAAAGCTCAATGTCCGGGAGACTGGCAAGATGGTTATTGTTGATGCAAGAATTTGACATTACAATTGTGGACAAGCCAGGTAAAGCCAATGTGGTTGTTGATTTCCTCTCTAGAATTCAAAGGCAAGATGACTCTGCACTTTTTGAAGACTCCTTTCCTGATGAGCACCTGTTTGCAATCAAAGTTATTCACCCATGGTATGCAGATATAGCAAATTATCTGGCCACAGGAAGAACTCCTCAATTCTCCCCTAAGGAAAAAAGATTATTAGCAGAGAAAAGCTTTAAATTTTCTTGGATTGCAGATTGCATGTTTTATATAGGGCCAGGTCAAATTATGAGGAGATGTGTACAAGAGGAGGACACTCATGATATACTGCATGCAAGCCATGATGAGCCGTGTGGTGGACATTTTGCTACCAAAAGAACAGCAATGAAAATTTTAAATACTGGCTACTATTGGCCAACTCTGCATAGAGATGCAGCCAAATATACCAGGAGATGTGACAGATGCCAAAGGATGGGAAGACCAACTTGATCTGATGAGATGCCTCTATTTCCACAAGTTGTTGTTACACCCTTCAACAAATGGGGATTGAATTTTGTAGGACCAATTGATCCACCTTCCAATGGTAAGTCCTACATCCTTGTATGCACAGATTATGTGACAAAATGGGTTGAGGCTAAACCTATCAAACATGCTAGGGATAATAAAGTAGCTAAATTCCTCTATGAGGAAATATTCACCAGGTTTGGTGTCCCTAGGGAGATAGTGACAGATCAAGGAGCACAATTCACTTCTACACTTATCACAGCCTTAGTAAATGAATACAATATAAGGCACAGGAAATCAACTCCTTATCATCCCCAGGCCAATGGCCAGGTTGAGGTCACCAATAGGGACATAGAGGCCATTTTGACTAAAACTATAGATTTGCATAGGAAGGACTGGGCCGCAAGGTTACCAGAAGCTATATGGGCCTACCGTACTACATGGAAGACTGCTATAGGATGTACACCTTTTGAAATGGTGTATGGTAAAATAGCCGTGATTCCAATAAAATTCAAATATAAGACTCTAAGAATAGCATTAGAGATGGACATGGATTTAACAAATACACAAAAGGATAGAGTCATGTAGCTTAATGCTCTGGATGAGCTCTGCAAGAATGCCCTGCAGCACACTTAGATGATACAAAATCAGAGAATAAGGTGGCATGATAAATACATCAAGGAAAATAAATTCAAAGCAGATGATTGGGCTCTACTTTATGACTCATGATATAAGGACAGTCCAGGAAAACTACAAACCAGATGGTTGGGTCCCTATGAGATAGAGGAGGTATTCACCAATGGTGCTATTCAATTAAGGACCATTGATGAGGTCCGATTCAAGCTGCTAGTCAATGGGCATCACCTCAAGCTCTATTCTAAACCCATTGACAAGGAAACATTTATGAGATAGTTCGAAATTGAGTAGGATAGCAGCGATCCTATAGCCAAAGGACTTGAACCTCGGCTCAAATTCCCGGGCCATGCATAAACGTGCATACCAAATCATAATAAAGGGGTTATCTAATAAGATCCCCATTCCATTCATTCACTTCATCCACAATTCATACTCACTCTCTCTCTTCCACATCATCCACCTGTCATTTTCCATATCATCCATGTTTCTTCATGTCATGTATTGCAATGAAGAAGGAGGCCACATCAGATAATTATGGTGATTCTCTCCAGGTACGCTCCACTTCACTTTAAGATTGCTTCAATTACTATATTTATTGCATTTAATTTAGTATTAATTAACGTGAATAATTTTCTATATGGTTTCCATTTCCTTCGACTCATTCGCACGATTGAGCATGTTTTTCTATTATATTATTTCGCCATGTCCTTATTCTCACTGCCATAAGCTTGTCCCGTCGTTGTCAAGAACCCTCAAACAACCTTTCCTTCCAGCAATAATGAACCTACATGTATTATGTTTATCCATGATTACTCTCTCCCTAAAATATTGTATGATCACGTTGTTTTCCCTATTTTTCTGTCACTTTTGAAAAGAGGTTCAAAAGTTTTGGTTGAGGGGAGGGACAGAGTGTTGTAAAATTGTAGAAGGGTTCATTAATTGGGTTACAAGAAGTTTTGTAGAAGGGTTCATTAATTGGGTTACAAGAAGTTTAGTTGGAAAAGCCAAGTGAGCATTGCTTAATGCATTTGATTACAGAAAGAAATGGGAGGTCATCTGATTCAGCATGAGCCTACAGACCATAGCATCCTGCTGCAAGATGTGCTGCATGTACCATTATTTAGGCAATATGGGTGGCTTGATTACTTCTTAAAGCTCGCGACTTTTAATACAGACATTGCAGAGGAATTCACAAGGACATTTCATGATGGGGAAGCAAAAGTTAGAGGCATAACAGTCAATGTGTCAATTGATAGAATTGCTGAGCTAACGAGATTACCTCAAGTTGGGGAACCATTTCCTAGAGGAAGAGATGCAAGAAGTGCTAGGGCTGAGTTCACTCAGCCAAATGACCCTCCTCTACGGGTAGATAAGCAAGGTGTGCAAAGAATGAGTTTGCCACAGGACTGGGTGTCACGGGCAGGGTATATCATCAAATACATAACCTGTGAAGGTAGGTTTTCAGTCCTGCATTATCATCACTTCAAACTTTTGTCTCATTTACGCCATGGATTGTTGATGAATATTCTTGACTTTCTTTATAATTTGCTATCCAATAGTGTTGTTGAATTTAAAAAGGGTAGGGTTAACTTTGTATCTCACCATTGCCTTATTAAATTACTTGTTGAAAAATCCATTCAAGATGCATCAGGAATGACCTGGGAGGAATTCACGGTCCAATTCAACCCTAAAATTCAAAATGTAGGACCTAGGGGTGAACCTCTTACATTTAAACAATGAACCTCATAGTCTGCAGCTATGTCCTCTCCTCAGGAATCATCTGATTCACAGGATGATGTTCCTCTTTCTGAAAGAACTTCCAAGTAGTCGGCACAAGATCCTATCAAAATTCATGAGTCGTCTCCCAAGGATAGGAAAGGGAAGTCACCTGTTGTAGCAACCCCTGAACCTGCAAAAAGAAAGAAAAATGAGAACTTATCTGTTCTTGAAGCAAAACCTTCCAAAAAGCATAAAACAGTTCCTACTTCCATAAGAAGGAGCTCTAGGCTCTAGAACCAGGCAGCCCGCCAAACACTTAATACTACTCCTGCCACACCGTCTTCAAATCCTTCCAGTCCTAAACTGAGAGAAGAAGAACCTATTATCAAGGAGGTTGTGAGTACATCTTAAGGGGTTGGCCTGAATAAGTTGGCTGCCATTACAGAGCAGCTACAAGAAGATATGGAATGTGATGAGAAGGAGGAAGAGCCAATTATGTTTCCATT
Source organism: Sequoia sempervirens (assembly GCA_007258455.2). Classification (NCBI taxonomy): domain Eukaryota; kingdom Viridiplantae; phylum Streptophyta; class Pinopsida; order Cupressales; family Cupressaceae; genus Sequoia; species Sequoia sempervirens. The sequence continues at coordinate 855,791,725 of VDFB02281492.1, read as the reverse complement.
AGAAGAAGAGCAAGGTAAGGTGGATGTGTTTGAAGAAGTACAGGAGACACCTGTAGTGTGCTATAATAATAGACCACCACTCCATGTCACAAACTTTTCTACAGGAATGACATGTTTTCAAGAAGTTCGGCAACAACAGACTGCCCCTGCACTTGAAATTGAGAGACTACAAAGGATAATCCAAAACAAGAATCTGGAAATTTCTAACTTGAATGACACTCTCAACTTGATGGTAGAGTTGGTTCCACAACTGATGCAATGTCGTGTACCTTCACCTGTCTGCGCAATGTATCTCAAGGAGCTGTATTTGAACTTCCAGCTAATTAGAGTCTGGAAGGGTAAGAATCCTTCTTTGGATACCCCTGAGGAATTTTATGAAGCATACAGGGATTCACCTCTGCACATCAGGAACCTTCTGTGTGAATTTTATCTGCACAATTTGGTTGTATCCCAGGATAAGGAATGGAATCCCTTATGTTATGTCAGTGATATTCATATCAGCGCTCTAATCTCCTGGATCACCAATGAAATAAGCAGAGGAGAACAATTTGATAGCCATATGCATGATGAAGTAAATATGCCATTGTCTGTAAGAAATGAATCTAGTAATGGAATGGGCATTTACTTTGATTGGAAGAAATTATGGAGAGATGAAAGAGTCAAGCCACTGATTGAGCCTCTAAGACAAGAGGTATTTTCTCAATACTCCCAAATTATAAACAATGATTTTAATGCTGCAACCTTGCACATTCAGAACAGATGGGAGCATCTTTCATTTCAATTAAAGAAAGAAAAACCACATACTCCCAATACCTTATATGCAGCAACCAGAAGGGCAGAGAGGTACATGAGGAATGCCAGAACAAAGAAGGAGAATTGGTTGCCCTTAGTTATGCAGCTGCCTATTCTCCTATGGCCATTATTGGCTATACAGGGGGATAACAACACTTATAACAGAAGTTCTGAAGATAATAGATGGCAAAGGCTGGAGGCAATGCAAGCTCACTTCTGGAGTTTCTAGAATGGTGAATGTGGACAACAACTAATTGCAGATCTGAGAGAGTTTTCCAAAAGGAAGAATGCTAGACTTGCTGAAAGGTCCAGCAAGTAGTTGGTTGAGGGGAGTGATGAGCCAAGTCTTTGGCACATTTTGATCATACTTTTATAAAAACTTTGTTGTTTTTATTATGCTAAAACAAACATTCAGTCTGTTTATGGGATAGATATAGACCTTTTTATGACTTAAATATGATGAGTATATTGTGATAAGAAGTCCCATGATTATTACCTTTAATGTTTTATTAGTTTGATAAATACTTTATGGTTTTGTGTGATCATAAACCTTCCTGCAGCCTCCACTACCAGAACTTCCTGCAGCCATATCTGAAACAATGTTTGCCTTAGTTTAATACTTAATTAATGAATGAATAGAGTAATGGATTGTCTTAAAGGATGAACGTGTTGAGCTAACCTTCTTCCTCAGGAAAAGATGGCGAGATATTTTGCAGGTACCATGATTGAAGGAAAGGAATTCAATTTCCACTTGAAGAATTGAAGACCAAATCCATAAAGACTGGTTCAACAGCAAAAGATGAGGAGACAGTTTCAACTCATCCGCCATGCAGGGTGAGTGTTCTAGAAATCTAGGCCAGTCATCTTGGTGGTGCATGAATCCAGGATTATGGCACTTTAAGTCTGCTCAACTAATTTGACTTAGTTCTTCATTGTCATTCACCTCTTTACTTAAGTTAGTTAAATGTAATAAATGCCTCCCATTTTATAAGGGAAGATTGGTTAGTAGTTAGGATCAGTTTTCAATAAATAGCCCATTCTCCTTCAAAGAAGGGGCTGGAAAAAAATCACTTTTGTAATACACTTTCAGTTTTAGAAATTCAGCCAAGAGAATGTGCCATGTACTTGTTTGCACTAAATCAATAAAGCTTATGAAGTTTTTTGCCTAATTTGTTGTCTACTTTTGGCACTACCTAAGGGGGCCCACTTAGGGAACTTTCCATACTTTTATTCTGCAAGATAGAATAGCTGCATTTTCCTTCATAGAAGTTAATGTGACTGTTCCTGTAGCCAGCGGAAACACAAAGCTGTCAACTATTCCTACAGCCACTAGAGGCAGAATAGGTTATCTTACGAGTTTTTAATTTCCAAGTAAAGTTAAACAGTAAATTTGTTTCCAGTACTTAAATTCTAGTATAAGGCATTTTAGGAATCATATATGTTTGGAAAGGTGATTAGTGCATATCTTATGCTGTCCCATTTCAAGTTTACGTCCCTGGGTTGATAATTAAATGAGGTTCTTTAGTAGGTCATGACTGCCAATTGTGATGTTCAATCCCTAAGTAGAGGAATTCATGATTCCTAGTTATTGAGCTAATTAAAGAACACTATAGGAGCCTAGTTGAATGGAGGCCCTAGATACAAACACAATGGGTAGCTGAGGGGTCGAATTCATCAGTGGAGTTTGGTGTGCCAAGATTGAGAGTTGGTCCCAAGGAAGGAAACAAAATTGTAATGTGCTCTCCCAAATTAGTGCTTTCCTTTACTACTTTTGCATATGCATCTACCAATCTTGTAGGTGATTGATGCATTCATTTGACCAAGGTGGATGTGAGGTTGTCCAAAGTAGCATAATAAATATCTCTTTCTAAGGCATCATCCACTACATAAGGTGGTTGCAACTTCATGTAGGCTCTGTGAAATATGTCATTATATGAGTTGATAAACTCATTAACCTCCCTCTTTACTGACATGAATTGTTGATATAAATCTATGGGACTTTAAATTTCTACAAAAATGTATTTTTCATGAGGTCCCAAGAGGTAATGGAGCCTGCAAGTAGATGGATGCACCAATAGAATGCCTCATCTCCCAATGAGTAAGGGAAGAGTATGCAAGCCACATCTTCATGTTCAATTTGCATATCCTTCAAGGTTGTTTGGAAGATCTTGATATGTTCTTTTGTTGTCCTTTGTGGATCATTTGGATGGAACTTGGTGCAAAATCCTTTCAAATTCTTTGGCATGTCATGGTAGTCATTGACAGATAGTAGAGATGGATTATTTCCCAACCAAGCCATTGGGGGAGGTGGGGGTGGTAATGGTTGTGTTGCAAAAATATGTGGTTGAGGTGTAGTAGCAATGGGAAGTGAAGGGGGAAAAGGCTAGTTGAAGTGAAGGAGAAGATGGAGATGAAGGGATTGAAGGAGATGGGGGGGATGGAGGTCTAGTGGGAAGGACTACTATTGAAGCTTCCCCTTTCTTGGATCTCCTAGTCCCGATAGGGGGCTTTAACTCTTGGAATTCTCCCTTGTTTGGTGTGGAATTGGTTATTCTATGAGATCTTTAGGAGGCAGATGACCTGGTTTGATCTTGCTTAGTCTAGTGGCCCTCCTTCTAGCACTAGTATTGTTGATGGGTTTTTTTGCACTTCTCAACATAGAAAACACACAAGTATGATGCCTCTCTTGAAAGGTAACTTTCTACAACTGAGTTTCAAAAATTCACCCCAAGGTCTCTGGGATGTCAAATCATGATTTGCAAAAATAGCTCGGTTGTTGTTGTAATTTATTGGTAATCACAAGGGGCATTTATGGTTAAAAAAGGATAGGTTTTTCTTGGGTCTGTGATGAAGTTTCATATTTCTAAAAGTGAGTGAATAGTGACAGCAATGTCAAGACAACAATCTAAAATTCACTTCTTTCATCAGAATTGGATCTATTGTGATGCTCAAAATGTATGTCTAACTCAGGTTTTAAAAGAAAGTTCAAAAAATTGAAGGGTTTAGAAGTTTTCTTGTCTAAAACTAAGATGAATAGTAACAATGGAGGATGCTACAATGGATAGACTTCCAAACTAAGTTTTACTTAACTAGGGGCAGCCCACAATATCATAAAACTAGTGCAATCTTCTAAGGTTTACTTATGATTTTCATACTGCAACATGAACACTTAAAGCATACACTTACACAGTTGAAGTTAAGTGTTGTGAATGAATTAGCTTAGAGTAACTTTACACAACAATTTTTCATCAATAAATGGCCAAAAGTGTGAGTTGAAAGTACATCAAACACTATAGCATGCATCCACCATTAAAGCCAACATAAACTACTAGCAAAAAATAACTTGAACTTGAAATAAGCAATGTTGAAACAAACTATTGGAGATAGAATCATGCACACATAAAGAGAAACACACAAGAAACCATTAACTCAATGCTTTTCTCATATATTGCAGCAACATGTCTTTACACAACTCATCTCTCCTTTTGAAAATGAGAGGATGCCCCTATTTATAGTTTTCCAAAAGAAGAATGAATGGTCAAAATTCATTTACAATGAATGGCTCAAATTCATTCTAGTTTAGGGTTTCACCTAACCCCATATGAGTACAAAATTTTATAATATAAAAATAGACTATTTTGTCTTTTCCCTATTTTGTCCTATAATCTATTTTGTCTTGTAGCTACTTTTAGCCTTTTCAACTATTTTAGCAAATATTCATCATTTATAACGGGTTTCCCTGCTTCCTTTTGCTGAGTAGCATATTCCACGAACATTTTGATCACAACCAACTTCTTCTTTTTATAGAGATTATATTTAGAGATTTGGAAGGGAACTCTCTTGAATCCTTTTGTCATTTGATCTCGATGCTCTCTAAATTTTGGCTCAGCTCTGATCACTTGTTCCAATTTGGTGAAGGCTCTTGCAAGTAAATCAATGAAGTCAGATGACAATTTTTCACCAACCCCTTGCTCCATTTTCTTTTGGAATTCACATTTAATGACCTCTCAATATATTTCCAAGGTAAGAATCTTGTATCCTATCATCAACTTCAAAAACTCATTGCATTCAACTTGATGATCCATGATCCACTCATGATTAGCCTCTAATTCTAGCAAGGCCCTCTCCAAAACTTCTTTTCTATATTCAAAATTTAGTAGCCATGCCTCGGGCAGCCAATGATCTTCCTTAGGTAGTGCCAATTCCTTTTCCCATGTTTCATGAGATAGCTTGAGAATTCTCTCCAGCTTCAGGTATGCTATCCTATATAGCTCTAGTAACTCTTTACATATATCCATTACTTCTTCAACTTCCTTTTGCAAAACCCAAAATTCCTTATGCATTCTAGCTCTGCAGTGGATAACCTTGTCACTAGTATCAATTACCCTCTTGAACCAGTTTGAGGTAGACTTGGTCTAGTTCTACATTCTTTCCATTTTTCAAAATTCCTCCTTGGAGAGCAAGATGGGCACATGCAATTCTACTAGAGCCTCTTCTCCTAATGCATCTCACTATTGTATAAAGGTTGTTAGCTCCGCCACCTATGCTTTTAGTTCCTCTTTTTTCAACTAATCTTTATTCATCTATTGAAGGATGGTGGAAACTAAACCCTAAAATTCATCTATCTTCTAGGCTCAAGTCATGGGTCCTAGATTGATGGTGGATACTTGATAATCCTTTCCCTAAATGGTTCTTGCAACATTGTCTGATGCAGGAGTGTCCACTTGTATTATCTTGGACCTGGAGGAATTTGTAGTGATGTGTGATCTAATCTTTGGCTTCTTCTCCTTCCTTGTCTTCACTTGCACTCTACCCAAGATTGCCTCTAACTGAGCCTTGGTATTAGCTAGTACTAGAGCCTTCCTTTTGAGTTGTTGCTCCAACTATGAAGGAACCTCTATTTGATGGTCTAGAGATTTGTTATTTTCCCCTTCCTCCTATTCCTTTGATGGCTCATTCTCTTCAAACCTAGGAGTATCTTCATCGTTTCTCTCTTCTTCATCCTACCTAGTAGCTTCTACATTCTCTTTGTTAGTCATTCCTTCTTCTTGTAGTATGGATTTGGCCTTGTCAGGATCTATAGATGCCACATTTTTGCAGCAATATTTTTTTCCTATGTTACCCCTTTAGCTTCTTCAGGCTCAATTTCAACATCCTTCATGAGATTTTCATCCTTCTCTTCTATGTTTTCTTCTTCTTTTTCATCATTCTCCTGCTCTCCTTCTAGAGGTATTTCTTCACCTGTCAGGCCTTCATCTTGGCTAGTTTGTGGAGGTTCATTAGCCTTCTCTATATCCATACCTATATTATTTTTTCCTTCATTGGAATGATGTTCCTCTGGGTTTGCTTCCTCTTTTGTGTGCTCTTTAGGCTATTCTCTGGGTATGTGCAGGATCATGATGGTTCAAAAAGTGGCAATATGATGGGAATGTGTAGGGTATGTGGCTGATGACTATTTTTGTACCTAAAATTGATGAAGCAAAAAGGGTTTTTAAAGGAGATTCTCATATTTCCACCAATATAAATTATGATTTACTTTGAATTTAATAAATAATTATTATTAATTTTCTATTTAAATCACAACTAAAGTCCCGAACAATAGGCCGATTGAAAACATTTATAGCTTTCAAACGATATCATATTTTTTGAATCTAAAATATTTGTCACATTCGATGCTTCATATACTATAGGATTAAAAAAAGAAAAATTGAATTTCATGAAGTTTTGACCAAGTTAAGGTGGTCAGACATACGTGTTTTTTATATTTTTTTAAATTTGTAATAAAAAATTCATAATTAATTATTTACTTGAAAAAAAATTACAAAAAAATATGCATCACATTGAGACATGAGTTCTCTACTTATATCTAAAATCTTATAAAAAATTATTATCATTTTATTGTGGTTAGGGTGGTCAGACAGACACCTACTTCTTATTTTTTCTATGAAATTTAAGTACTACTGCATTGAAATTTCAAATTTTCACCAAATAGATTTTTTTTCTTTTTAAATAAGCCTAGTAGTTTAGAAACTACATTCAATTTTCTACATATTCTATTCTTACATATTTTTGAAATAATATAGATAACTTATTCAAATTTTTATTTCAAGTTTCCTAACTCTGACTTTTTTGAATTTTTTGCCACTTAAGGGCCTATTTTTTCCATGATGATCCTGCACATACCCCTCCCTCAAGTTATTGGTCAAAGGTCTCAACCTCAAAATAATCATCAAATTTACTTGCATCTCCTCCCTCGGGCGTTTGTTTCCCTTCCTCATCGGAGGCTACCTCATCTAAATCAACTTTTAATCCTTGCTCAGGATGCTCAAAGTAATCATCTCAATTAGATTCCTCTAGCTCTTTAGTGATATCTATTGCTACTTCTTTGGGCTACTCCGCACTTAGCTTCTCCATTTCTTCAAAAAAATTCATTGTAGCCTCCATCTTGGGTGGTTCAATAGGAGGTACAAGGAGAGGCAAGGGAACAACAAGCTAGGCCATTAGTGTTTGAACTTGACGACTCAACATTACCTCAAAGAGTTTAGATGGCACATTTTATAGATATGAGGAAAAGGCATGTGGAAAAGTGAGAGGTTCCATGGAATTTATTGGAAGAGAAGGAAACAAGGCAGAAAGAGTTGGTAGCGGAGGCAAGAGTGAGGAAGACAATAGCGGGGAAGTAGTGGAGGAAGAAGAATCTAGCACCACCACGAGAGATGTCGTGGAAGAGAAAGTGAGGTGGAAAAAGATGTCCACGGTAGGGGGAGATGAGATGGGAAATGATTGGGTAGTAGTAGGGTATGGTGCAATGGAAGTAGCTAATGGGAGAACTGAGTTGGTCGGTGGTGGTGAGCGAGGTCGCTCAGCTTCTTCCTCATCTTTATGTGGGGAACCTTCCTCTAGATGGTGGGAATTTCAAGGACAAATACTCTTTCCCTTTTCATCTTCTTGGGTGGCTACCCTTCTGCTGATTTCCTTGTATACACTTTTTGTTTAGGATTTCGCTCGGATGTGTCTTTTCTCTTTCTTGATCTAGTGACAGGCAGAGATTTAGGAGCCTCACCTGATGATCTTGTAGTGGTGCTACTATCTGTTTCACTCTTGAGCTTTTCTTGGAGCTCCCCATATGTTAGTTATGTGCCTTATTTATGTAGTTGAATTATCTACTCATATATCCATTGCTTGGTCCTCTGCTCTATAGGATGGGTGGTAGTATCCAGATTAGTGATCTTCGGTTCAGCCCAGTCAATCACAGGCAGTGGTACATTTATCAAAGCATTATATTTTTCAACTAGAAAATTTCTATCTTTGAAAATTTGATCTAGGACTGGGTACAAATTGGACTTAACAAATTTGAAATTCATTGTCATATAGTGTCACCTTCGAACCTCTTTATCATCATCACAATTTTCCTAGAAATCTTCTATGTACGGTCAATGGGTGTAGTGCCTTCTGACTTGTTTCTTCAATCTACTGAAGGGATCCAAGCCTCCTCTCTTTGTATGCAACTCAAAATTGTATTCAAAAAGCTAATTCTAAGAGTACTTTGTACAAGGGGCAGCCGAGAAAGAGTGCATTCCCTATCCAAATGTGAGGGGATATGGGATCCCAATGTGGTTCTTATTATGCAATTAGGTATGGGTAGTCTACAGCTGTCGAGTAAGTTCTTACAAAATAATCTTGTCGTTGGGGTAGCAGGGTAACCAATAGGGTCTTCTCGAGAATCCCTTTTCTCTAATGTATGTAAACCTGGGGAATTCGATGAAAAAATATCCAAATACCTTTATGACCATCTTGGCATTGTGTGACACCCTTCTTTGATAGTGTCTTGCAAGGGTCTAGATGATGTGTCTGATGAAGGAATTGTTTATTGTCCTATAATCTTTCTTGAAGTTCTTGTACAAAAGTTATGGGTAGCAGTCATATACCCTAAGTTTCCCTTTCTTTATTCCTAGTACTCCTACACAATCTAATCCTTTATATGGGAACTTGACAGCCAGGAGGTAGACAAAATAAGAAGTCATGTAAAATTGTGAAGTCTTCTTCACCGCCATGAATTTATTGTGCAAATTTTCACTTATCATTTTCACCCAGTGGAATTTAGAATTTCCCATAAGGATTTCCTCTATGAAATAGAACACCCACTCCTCGAATAATGAGGAAGTGGGGAGGCCCATTACCCTTCTTAGGAGTGTGACTAAGTCATTGGCTTCTTCTACAAAATCACTTCTATATAGTGTTTGAGGCACCTTGTTGGCACTGCCCCTCTTGTCTTTCAACCATGTTTGATTTATTGTCCTTTTGCATCCAATAGGATCATGTTTCCATACTTGTAGAGATAACTCCTTTTCAACTTCTTCCATCTTATCAAACATCAAGATTCCAAATGCTTTTCCAATAGATTGGGTGGAAAGATCTACCAATACTCTTTTGTTCCCGATGACTATCCTTCTATTCTGAGGGTGGTAACATTCCCTGCAAGCCATCACTAATTTTGGGGCCACCAAAGCAAGAGGAAAGCCAACTACCTTTTTGTGTCTGCTTTTCTTGATCTATAAGGCTTCCTCTATTGTGGGGTTAACCATAACGCTTTGTTTGAACTCATCTATGTTGGCATGCCCTAAGTCAGTATCTGTGACTTTATCCTAGTTGGAAGTGATCTTTGAGGTACACTTGACCCCGTGGAACTCGTACTTCATTTCTTATTTCTCATTTTTTTCCTCTAGGGGTCCTTGCTAGTCTTTGTCCATTATCAACTTTCCCCACTGGCTTCTCTGTCGATCCCTCAGCAAGTTCCATAAATCTTGAACACAAAAGGTGCAATAAGTGTTTTGACATATTAGGAATGAAAAAAATTAGTTAAATCATAACACGGTGTCATTAGATGCATTTGCACATCCTCCAAAGATCATAACATTCATCATATTTTATCATTTCAAGCTCGTTTGTGGATTTTACTGAAATGCGGGTCTAGAGGTGTGGGTTTCCACCCTGTGGAAGCTATCAGAGTGGATTTCGTAATGAACAACATAGGGAGGTCAGAGTTCCACATGTGACGACCTAAGGGTAAATTTCCACATGCTCGGATTGTTGGGAAATTTTGGCATGAAGTTGTTGGGCATGTGCACAAATTTATTATCAAGGCTCTTGGAGCTATTTTCACTTATTGCATGTCCTTAAAGATTGTGTGGGTGTGAAGGATGTGCAAGTTGTGAGGTGGTTCATTGTCAAAACTTTGTTGTTAAGGGACTACCAAAGGGAGGGGGTGTTCCGCTAGCAGAGTTCTGCATAGTGAGATCCACAAGACATCTTGACTACCAATCCTGCTTAAAGTCCTCCAGTTTGCATGAGAATTTGTGCTTAGTTGTTTAGCTTGAAGCATTAGTCATTTTTTGATATGAAAAATTCAAGTGGGCAGAAGCCACAATGTGGAAATCCATCAATGTTTTGTTGTTAGGCGGTGGCTTTGGGTAGGCATCATTCCATGAATGGTGGCCCATACGAACTGTCTCACAATGCATTGCAACTTGGTATTTGTCCTTTCAAGTTGAATTATTAGGCTCATGGAAGTGATAGGTGCGAAAATTGCATAACAGGAAGCAATGAGGCTTTTTTTGTTGATTGCAGCTGGGACACAACAACCTCCTACAGACATCAATCCACACAGGTGAACTTGCAAAAGGGATCTATCCTATAGTTTCAAAGTTTATTCTTCAAGGTTCAATGATGAGGGTGCAAGATACTTTGGTTGAGGGGCTACTTTGAATATGACACTAAGGATGACAAAAATGAAACGGATCTCCACTCGGAGCAACCTGCAAGGTTGGCCCCGATATGGCACCCTTTTTGGGAATTTTTGACTCTTAGGTTCAATCTTCAAAGGCGAGTGGTAACAAAGGCGAGATCTGTGAAGTGGGCAACCACTTAAGTATGGTTGTTAGGAAATGACCATAGAGGGACGGCTTCCTGTACATGACATCCCATGGCAGCGAACCCACAAGGGTTTCTTGGCTAAGGATTTCATTGCTTTGGCTGAGTTTGAAGGTAAATAAGGAGTTCGCATGGTGGATAGCTACGAGGGCTCCATTGTTGGTCATGGTGATGGCAGGGCAAAGTCCTGCAAGAAGGATTGGGAGGGAATTTCAACCTATTCCAAGGGTTCTCTTCATTTTTAGAAATGTTTAAGCACAAGGCCAAAGGTCATAAAGCTCATCATTAGCCTATCCAATTTGAACGACACTTCCAAGTGTCAACCTCAATTCATATTTTTTATTACAAGTCATGATGGTGGCACTATTTAAATAAACAAATAAATTAGGGTTTGATTTTGCAAGGATCTGGAAATTAACAATTTTTTTAATCTAAAAACCCTAGTTGGTTTATTATAAATCAATAGTTATGGCAACAACCAAGGCTTACCTTCATGGTCGGTGAATGTAGTTGTAGATCAATCACTCAAAGACTTTTCTGCATGGGCAAATGCCTCCTCCACTCTCTCAAATTTTGAAAATGGTTGGTGAAAATGATAGTTGGGGAGGAGTTTTTATAGACCAACCCACCACTAATGCTAATATTGATTTTTGGTATGGAAGGAGCGAGGGTAGGTGTAGCTATGGAAACCCATGTAATGGAGGACATTGGGTCGGAGGCTATGCGGAAAATAATGATGTGGGAGCTACATTGCAAGAAAACATGGTAGAATTGCTACATGAAAGAAGCAAAACTAGGATGGCAACCCAACAAGGGAAGCCTACGAAGGTGAACCCGTGGGCGATGATGGTCGAGGTGGCATCCGAAGGATAGAAACCCGCAAGGGAAATTCTGCAAATGCCTAAAAGCTCATGAAACTTAGGTGAATGAGTTTGGCCAAGATAAATTAACAATTTTATGGAAAATGACCAACTTAGGATCAAAAATAGGGGCACACAAAATGAGGCAAAGATGAACTGACCCAGACAAGGCGAAACGAAAAGAGGGGGTCCCCGATCTAAATAGGGTGTATGTGCAATAGGCACAACAAATACAATATGACTTTGACATGATAATGGAATCTTGATTGCTGCAATAATCTTCAATAAATCTTCTCTTGAATTCCTTGAAATGCTCTTGAATTACTCTTGATATCATAAACTTGCTATAGGGATGCTTGCATAAAAACTCTAGGATGAAACATAGTGAAATGACCTTTTATTTATACATATCTTAACATTAATTCCTAAAATTCAAATATCACAAGCCGACATCTAATACACATTTGAAATCATTGAAAAACTACCAAAAACATATTTTAAATTAGGGTCCTAGGTCAGTTACCTATGACACACATTCTTAAAGGATGAGTGTTATGCTATATCATTAATGAATGTCAGGTTTTCTCCTTCGAAAATTGGAATTAATTAGGCTTGGATTTGAATTAAAGGGGCCAATTAAGGAAAATTAACTTCAATTAATTAATAAATCCTTAGGTTAGTGTGAAAGTGTAAAGGTACATCTCACAACACCAAAAATAAGGCACAATTAAGTCCATTTGAATTAAAAGGACCTAAGCTTAATGTGAATATGTAAAATACATATTACAACAATAAATTACACTAAATTAAGGCATAATTTAGTTCATTTTTATCATTATTTATTTATTCTGAAATTAAGTGTGAAAAAAGGATACTTTTTCCTACACTACATTTAGCCCCCACTTTAGTGAGAGTATGACCCCATGTCAAACTCACACTAAAGTAGACATTCAAGACACTTATGTATGCAACAATGACAAAGATACACAAACTCACTCTAAGGTAGGAGAGCTTCAGGCTGTCCACTAGGAGAATCTCCCAAAAGGGTGGAAAATGATTGAATAATATTAGGCTACCATACCATATCAAATCTATCCTACTGACAACTTCAATAAGGCCCCATAAAACAATGTTTCATGCTCCATAGGGCTTAACAAGATACATTATGTTGAGCACCTATGAACAAGGCAAGGCTTCATAGGAAAGCAAGGTGTGTTATGCTACGCGGCCTTGAATTTATGGGTTTGAGCTTCATAAGGTTAACATTATTTTGTTATGCTAAACACTTATGAATAATAATGCTAAAGGGATTTTTCTTAGTTTGTGTAAGGTCTTCTTCTTAGGGAACATCGTGCCTAATCTCTCCAAGAGATCACAAATCAAGAGTAAAAGATTTTCAACTCAAGCAATGTAGTGCATTGCATCACCACTAAGAGGAAATTTGTACACTAAGAAATATTTCACTCTTGGAGGACATCAAACCCAATAACACCATCAAGAAAAGGATGCATCACAAGAGGAAAGAAAATCGCACCATGAAACATGAGAATGTTGAAAGATATTGTCAATGTATTCCCCCACTTTAAAGAAATTGCTACACCCTTTCCATGAGCAATTGCTTTAAAATAGCCAATGTTCAATCCTAAGACATGAGAGCTTACTTGGAAAGCCTATGCCAAGTCAAATGTTTCCGAAATGAAGCTACATCATGAAAAAGGAAAGAGTGGTTTCCCCAAAAAATGCATAAGGGATCTACAGATTGGGCATCAGTATATCTTTGGTACAATGTTGTTATAGAGCTCAAATACTCATAGAATTGGAAGAATGACACAAAAAGAGAGAAAACAAAGAAAAATGTTTCAGGTCAACATGGAAGAGACCTAAATGTCTCGACGCCTTGCGCCATTTCCAAAAGGAAAAAACAAGACAAATGAAAAGATAAAGTTTTTACGACATATAGAAGAATGTAGGTAAAAATAGAGGAATGAAAAAAAAGAGAGAGATACATCAAATGAAACATTACGAGGGGTCACATTATGCACATGCAACCACACAAAGAATATGAAAAAGAAAACAATGCAAAATACTAGTAAGGCACATGCAAGTCAACCTATAGTTGTTCATCTGCATCCCAATCTAAATTAGTATATATGGAAGGTAGACAACTATCCAAAAGGACAATATCAAGTACCAAAACTAGGAAAAGGCTATCTAACCCCTTTCCCCCACTAAGTGTAGGACAAGGATGAGCCGAGATGGGTGATCAGAATTAGCTCTTTGCAATAGAGAGAATTATTTGCAATGAATGTAAAACATGTAATAGTGAGGATACTATGATCCTAGAACTATTACATTATAAGGAGTGAAATTCATGTGTTAAGGGATTATTTTTATAATATCAAACTCCTCAAATATTCTTTTTAGAGCATGTGACACTCATCAATAATATGCCCAATTCTTCTATGATACTAACAATGAGACCTATTTGTGTTCTTAGTATTTGGATTTGGATTTTCTCTAATTGGTGGTAATGTTATGAGTCCTTAATTTAGAAGTGTGCAAGATTCTTTCATTTTTCAGACATGGGACGGGGAAATTTGAGTTTCTTGAGTTTGTAAGGCTTTTGTTTCTTGCTTGATTCACCAATTTGTTGAGATATATTTTGAGGAGGAGGGCCTAAGATTCCCTTATCATCCTTATGAGGCATTGGTTTTTCCTTAAGAAGGAGGACACTTTTAGACACTTGAAAATGTCTTGAATGATACTACACACTTGATTCTAATATACTAACATTGTTTTATCCAAAAAGTCATCCTCTCTTTGCATGTTTGATTAAATGAGCCTAGTTATTTAATTAAATGCATCATTTTCATCTTTTGATCTAATCAATCTAATTAGGTTAATTCCTACCCTTTCACACTAAAATTTCACCTAGTTTAATTGAATAATGCAAATTATTTGATTTAAGCCCTTTCATTTATCTCCTCTCATTTAATTAAATAATCTAAATCATTTAATTAAATGTCACAACCCCTTTCAATAAATAAGTTAATTATTTAATGGATGTCATATTATTCCTCATCTTGCACATTAAAATTTAGTTTTAATTACTAAATTCCTTTTTCCCCTCCCATTCACTTGCATAGGGAATATTCCAAAGGAATATTCTCATATTTGGCTCCAAAAACGGAATGATTTCTTTCAAACAAACTTTGTAAAAAACTTTCAAAGTTGTTACAAAGTGTGTTTGATTGAATCATTCTCATACCTTGATCCATGTGATCTTTGATTCTCATCCATTGATGATAATCCTTGATCCATGCCTTCACCCTTCATTCCATATTGACCATTGATTGACCAAATCAATCTCAGCCATTGATTCTTCATTTTATCTCCTATAAATACATCACCATTTGAAGGGAAATGGATCCATATTTTGATATCAAAGTTATGTTGTTTAAATTCATACTCACTTGCATCCATATTTAGCATATTGTTAGGAATTTTAGATTAATCTTCATCCATTTTAGCTTAAGTATCCATTAATGGCTTCCATTTTAGATTATCTCACATCCATTTTAAAATAGTTTACATCCATGGCTTGCATATTTGAACTTAATTTCTATTTAACATAGCTTGCATCCATCTCCATCAAGCATTTTAGCATTTAGCAGTCATCTTTATCATATTAAACTAGTTTTGCATCCATGTTTTGTTCATATTTCATAAATTTCATTGATTTTCATCAATAAAATCAATTGAAATAGCTCATATTATCCAAGGGATTGGGAAAGGGTCACCATTCCACGCCTATGCAACACCACTCCCCCAATGGGATAATATTTGAGGTCTTACAATAGGTTTTTCATTATGTTTTGTTGTTTTCATGACCAATTGAATAGGTTCTTAGTCTTTTAAATTTTGAATATCTCATTGGGATCATGCTTAGGGGATTAAATAGGGTTTAAGTTCATTTGGATCTAGCATATTTAGTTTGTACTATGACTATGGTCACATTTTGGCACTAGGAGGGCTATACTAATCGAATCTGATGAATTTCTCTTTAGATTCTCATGTTCTCTATTTTGAAAATATAGTGAGACTTTTGAAGGCTACAGTGATGTCATTGTCATGCATCGCTATATAGCAATTCCTTTGCAGGAATTACAGTGATGCATAATTAAATCTAGTGATGCTTTTTAATTTAGTGACACCTATTACTTTTTGGAATTATCATAAATTTAAGTATAACGACACCACTAATATAACAACACCTTTGTTGTCACTATTTTACTATAGAGTGATGCCTCAAAACTTTACTAGAGCAAGACCCCTGAATTATAGTGACACTTTTGCCAAAAAAAAATTATGCATTTGTGTTCAGTGACACTTTTTACTAGTAAACAAAATAGAGAGGTAATTTTTGCATGTGCTTTAAATTTTCAATTTCATATGCTCTCTTATATCTTACTGACATCTGGTTTTTTTTTTTTAGGCTAGCTAGTTTTGTAGATTTAAAAATATTTGAAGTGAAGGAGCATACTATCATTTGTCCATACATTGTAAAAAGTGTCTTTACACTTATGGGATAATTATAACACATCATATGTTTCTTTGATTCATGTTTTAGGACCACTAAACTTCCATAGGATTTAAAATTTATTTTCAAAGTTGGTTAAAATTGGACCCGCACATCATCATTTTGTAATATCAATTAAAATTGAACAAAATAATCAAACACTTCCATTCATTCTTAAAATGAAGTCATTTTGCATTGTGGGATTAAAATGAACAAGTACTTTTTTTGCTTGTATACACTTTTAGTGTGTATCCACTCCCCTTGCACTTCATGTGATCTTGGGTGAAGAGAAACACTCAAGTCTATGTTCTTTTCTTGTGTGCACTTGTAGTACGTTCCACTCCCCTTGTGCTCCATGCGATCTTGGGTGAAAATAAATACTCAAGTATACTTTCATGCTTCAAGTGTCACCCTTAAGAGAAGACTTACTATGAGATAAATCTAGTAACAGGAAACTCATAAGCAAGTTCTCACAAGCACGTTTACCAATGTGCTTTAAATAAAGGATGTGAAATCATGAGAAATTAGCATCAATCTAGGGCATCCATAACATACTGCACCTAATCCCACACCTTAAGTGGAATTAGAGCAGTTGTAGAAACTTAAGTAGCCAAGCAAATGAATATGTGTCATGGTGTTCTTGGTTTGTTTTCATTAAGAACCTTGTTTAAGTACTCGCCAATTTTTTCCTTCCAAAGAGTTCTTTAAAGTGGGCCATTGAAATTTATTTCCAAGAAGTTACTTGCCATGTCCAATTTTGGAATTTATTTCCCTAAAATTGCATGTAGAATCATCTCTTCTACTACAAAGGGCATGAGGAAAGCTCACCAAGAAGAACATGCCCACTTGAGCTAGGAATGTTATTTATTGTGTCTTTTGACACATTGTTTGGTTCCAAAACATCTTAAACACACATCAACAAGTTTATCAAATTTCAAACCCTTTGGATTAAGTATGGATACCTTTTGAAAAGTCCAAATCTTGCAGCTTGTCCCTAAGGATTTTATCCTTAGAGGCTTCTAAATATTTGAACTTATATCTAAATCCACACTTTCCAAATTTAACATAAGGAACTATGGCCTTAGCTTCATGATTTTCACATAATGGACTTTGTGAAATCAAGGTTGCTTAGACATGGACATTTTAGTTTAAACATTAATGAATACTTTCTTGATGTGGTAATGAAGCAATCTCACTTAATCAAATATTAAATCAAATAAACACCCCACATTGATGTATGTTCAAAACATTGACTCCCCAAACACAAGCAACATTGAGACAAGGAAAGTATTGTAAAACATTGATTTCAAGTTCTATTGTCCAAATCATTGAGTTCTATTACCAAAATCATTAAGTTTTTAAGTTTTTATCACTTTAGAGGTATATCATGTTTCTCACCACTTTTGTCTTGCAAAAAAAAGGTCACTTTTAGGTTAACATTTTGGGTCAAAACATTTCATCCATTTCCATGCACTTAGTTAACCAAAGAAAGTGTAAATGTGTGAATAGTATTTCTATCATTCGATTACTGAGCAAAGAGTGAAGAAAATTGAGGAAAGTGTGAAGAAGGTTTTCTGAGCCTAATTGGAACTGTAATCAGGCTTGTGTAGAAACTATTCTTTTAGTTCATATTTTGTGGATCTAATCCATATTTCTATATTGTTGGACAGTGAGTCCTTTGTATTTGAGCAATGAGCTCTAGGCAGTGTGCCTGAATGCATTTGCATTCCCCTTATTATTTCTCCTTATACTTTTAATAGAGTATAATCTTTTGGACTAACATCCACCATCGCTTTTCCCCTAACAAGGTTTCCACATAAAAAAATCTTGGTGTCATTTGTCTCTCTGATGTGTTAATTGCTTGTGGTTGTTTTCTTATTCATCAGATCTAAGATTAAAGTTAAGATAAGTTAAAAAATTTGAAGTTTCTGTCACAATTGATTCAACCCCCCTCTCAGTTGTGTGTCCTTATTTTTCCAACAATTGGTATCAGAGTAGGTTCCTTTGAAGAAGTCTAAAATCTTGAGGTGATCCAAGATGGAAACAACATTCAAGAAGGACAGCCTGAGATTCAATGGTACTAACTACTCAATGTGGAAATTTAGAATGCAATGTCACTTAAAGTGTATTGGTGAAGCTTTTTGGAAGATTACAAGAGATCCATATACTATTCCTCATAATGGTCCCTCCACTACTGATGAGATCAAATATGTTGAAAATAATGTTAGGGCTATTGAATCTTTGGTGAGTGCTCTAACAGATTCGAAGATGGATAATGTGTTAGGTCTGAAGACAACATATGAGATTTGGATGAAACTGGAAACTTTGTATGAAGGAGATGCACAGGTGAAGATGGCGAGGCTACAAATCTTGAAAGGCAAGTATGAGAATTTGAAGATGGGTGAAGATGAAAATATCACTTCTTTTATGCAAAGTATAATTTTGTGGACTAACATCCACCATGGTTTTTCCCCTAATAGGGTTTCCACGTAAAAACATCTTGGTGTTACTTGTCTCTTTGATGTGTTAATTGCTTGTGGTTGTTTGCTTATTCATCAAATCTGAGATTAAAGTTAAGATAATTTAGAAAATTTGAAGTTTATGTCATAATTGATTCACCCCCCTCTCAGTTGTGTGTCTTTATTTTTCCAAAAAATCACACATTAGCCTTGCAATAAGCACAACAGGCTTACCAACAATTTTTGCAAGTGCAACAAGCTCAAGCTCAAGCATTGCAACAACAAGCCCAACAACAAGCATTGCAAGTGAAAAAATCTCATCAATAAGTGTTGCAACAACAACAAGACCAAGCTCAAGCCTTGCAACAATAGCAAGCCCAAAAACAAGCCTTAATTCTATAACAACAATAAGCCCAACAACAAGCCTTGGTCGCACAACAACAACAACAAGATTTTCTTGAACAACAATATTCCCAACAACAATAAGTTCTTGCACAAAAACAACAACAATGAGGTTTATACTATAATCCCCAACAAGAAATCATCAACCCAAATACATTAGGAGCATATACACCTCTACCGCCATCACCTTCACAATATCAAACACCACACTACATGCCATACAACACCCTGCCATATCAAAATACCACTTATAATTCATCTTCTATCCCACAATATGAAACATATGCTCCTCCACCAAATCTAAAAGATGATATGTCATCGCAAATCAAGGCACTCACGCAACAAATCTAGGATATCCAAATGGGAAAAACAAAGAAACCACATACACAACAAAACTTGTGACCCTACCCATTCAATAGGAACATTGCAATGGTACCTTTCCCTCCTGGTTTTGAGGTACCTAAATTTGATAAATAGAAAGGGAGGGTAAATCTTGTGGATCACATCAAATAATTCCATGTTATGTGTATGGAGGTAGCCTACAATTATTCCTACTTGATGCATCTATTTCCAAGGAGTTTGGAGGGCCCCACAATCAATCGGCTCTCGCAGTTGCCTCTAAGTATCAAAACCTTCCAAGAAATCATCGATAGATTCATAGATCATTTCTCCTTTAATCTTGGAATGGATGTAAGCTTAGAATAGTTATACACACTCAAGAAAAACAAAGGATAATACTTCACTAATTTCTTGGAAAGGTGGAGGTAAATAGCTAATAAGAGCAAGTGGCCCATCCTGACAAGCAACAAGTGGGGATTATCATAGAAAATGTTGATCTAGATCTATCTTTACACTTAAAGATTCAATGTATCACCACTTATGATGAGCTTGTCCCTAGGGGCCTCAACATCAAGAGAGCCCTAATCTCATAGGGAAACACACAAGCATATAGGGACAACCACCCATCAACTAGTTTAACTATCAAGCCCGATGTCTGGGCTAAGAACAAGAACATGATAAATGATGGAATTATGGATGCTAAAATGGTAATAAGTGCTCCTAGGCCAAACACTAATTAACTAACCAACACACAAATAATTGTACAAAAAACCACACCACCACCACAGAATAATCAAATGAATAACATCGAAACTCAAAAAAGAACCCCCAATAGGAATAACTACGCAAAACACAAATACACACCATTGGGGGAACCTATTGAATCTATCATGAAAAAATTGGTACAATCAAACTTGATTATGCTCCCCAATTTCCAAAACTATCAAGAACCATAAGATAAACCACCTTGCTACAGTGAAAATAATCTTTGTGACTTCACAAAATCAAAGGACATAAAACATCAAACTATATGAAGCTCAAGAACGTTATCCAAGACCTTATTGAAAATGGAGACATAATTGTTCATGTGCCAACAGGTAACAAAGACCTCAAGATATACACTAACCCTTTGCTAGATCACAACAAAGGGAAGAATTACACTAACGTCAGATATGTATATTCCAATGTGGTCGCCTCTTGTAACAATGTCGTAATAGTTGTCACCATATAAGGACCCAATGTGGAGTGTAGGGTCACCACACAACATGGAAATGTTACAATCCAAGGAGCCTCATCTCAACCTAGGGAACAACCTACATTTCCAACATCAAACCATAGGAACTATAGTCTACTTGACTAGCAAAAGAAGACCCCTGCACAAATCTCTATTTTGGAACTATTGAAGCTATCTCTTGTACATAGGGATATCCTAGAAAAGGCTTCATCATCTTCTTCCATCCCTAAGAATATTGATATAGAGAAGTTTCAAACTATGGTAAGGCATATCACTATCCCTCATCTTCTTACCTTCTCAAAACATGATCTCCCAATGCAACCATCTCACAAATTCACTTTACATCTTGAGGTAATTGTTCATAAGAATAAGGTTAAAAGAGTCTTAGTAGATGGAGGTGTTGGTCTAAACATTTTCAATCTTCAGTTGGTCAAGAAATTGGGTTATTTACAGCAAGTTATTAAAAATAAAAATAGCACAACTATAAGAGCATATGACGATTAAGAACGAGTGTCACAAGGCATCATCAAGCTACCCATCCAAGTGGGACCTCTCATTGTTTAAACCACATGCCATGTGCTAAATATTGACCACCCATATAACATCATACTTGGTTGACCATGGATTCATTCCATGCAAGTTGTAGCTTCCACCTATCACCAATGTGTCAAGTTTCCTTTTGAGGATAAAGAAGTTGCTATCCATGGAGATCTTGAGCCCTTTTACTATTGGAAAAACCTTGAGGAAAAATTATGCAAGATCCCCTAGATTCCAAAGAATGATGAAGGGCCTACATCCTCCTCCTCATTTTTTGACCCATATTCCCTTGCATCTACCTCATAATCCAAAACTATCATTATACAAAATATACCCAACATCAAGAAAATAATCAAGGAAAATGGTTGTGGAGATTATAATCTAAAGGAAACTTTTATGTTGGGAGAGCTACCTCTTTCCCTTAAATCTCATGGAAAACCCACACCTATCGAAAAGTGACTGAGACATAAAGCTTGCATCTACCACCTTCACCAAGTAAGGGGACTTGAACAAAGAGGATTTCAATGAGGAAGATGTATCTAAATTTCTCAATTAGGACAACCTACCCATGCCCGTTCTTCCTATGGAAGATGATAATAAAGGTTTATAGCTAATGATGGGATGGGGATACAACAAGAATGAAAAGTCATGAAAAAACAATAATGGTTTGCTAGAACCCATTGTTCTTGAGAGACGTCCAAAGAATCTTGGATTAGGATGTACTACTAGCAAGGTTACCCTTATTAGAAAAGGTACTTTTGCTAAATGGGTTGAGGCTTCCTCTTGGTTGCCAAAATCATGTGATACTACCCTATATGACTTTCCCCTCGACATTGTTGAATTATTTGAGGATAACTCTCTCTTTTTGATATCCACAACATCTTTCAACCCAAATGGCCAAACCATTGAATTAAGCCTAGTATACCTCCAACTCATTAACTAGGACCAACAAGGACCACCAATTCTAGATATATTCAAAAATGATGAAGTGATATCAGAGTTCATGGGACTCTGTGACAAATTACCCTATGGGGATCACAAAGTAGGATTTGATACAGAGCTAGACACACAAGCATACTATGGGGAGATGATTGAATCCTTCAGTCACAAAATTGACAACATGAGAATAATATGTAGATCTTTAAGTGAAAACCACACTGTGGCACTTTTAGATCATAAAATAGTAAAAATAAAGGATATATCTGAAGGTGAAAACCTCTTTGAAATGCCCAAGGATGATGGATTCAATCTCCCCCTTAGTGCAATAAATCTACAAAAATAGCAGTCTTAGTGAAGAAGGCTACCCCAGTGAATGTAGGAACATAAGAGGAACCTAAGATAACCTTTTACACCAAATCATTTTTAGATAATGAACAAAAATAATTAGCAGCATTCCTCAAAGAGAGAAGAGAAAACTTCACATGGTCATACATAGATATATCGGGGCTCGATCCCTAAGTGGTAGTACATCACTTAGTAGTCTATCTTGAAGCAAAACTTGTGAAACAAAAATTGAGAAAGATGCACTCTCAAATAGCACTCCTAGTTAAACTATAGCTATAGAAGCTTCTTGACATCTTATTTATCCACCCAATTGACCATATTGAGTGGGCTTCCAATCTAGTACTAGTCTCCAAATCCACTGGGGGGCATTAGAATATGCACAAATTTTAGGGACTTGAACAAAGCATGTCCAAAGGATGATTTCCCTCTTCCCAACATTGACATCATTGTTGATTTAACCACAAGACATGAAATGTTATCACTCATGGATGAATTTTTAGGCTATAACCAAATCATGGTCACCAAGGAGGATCAACATAAAACTACATTCACTTGTCCATGGGGAACATATTGTTGGAACATGATTCCATTTTGGCTAAAGAATGTTGGATCAACTTATCAAAGGGAAATTACTCTAATCCTTCATCATATGATCCATAAAATAGTTGAAGATTATGTGGATGATATTTTTGACAAATCAAAAACAAGGAAGAAGCACATGGAGGTGTTAGGATCCATCTTCGATAGGATCAAATAATATAAAGTATGGTCGAATTCAAAAAAGTGTTTCTTTGGGGTAACATCAAGTAAGCTTCTTGGCTATATCGTGTCACAAAGAGACAGAGATAGACCCAACAATTGTAAAAGAAATCCTAGACATGGAGCCACCACAAACATTGAAACAAATGAGATGGCTACAAGGAAGGTTATGATCCATTAGGAGATTCATAGCACAACTTTCAAACAAGATCCATTCTTTCTCACATCTTCTCCATAAAGGAATAACATATAAGTGGGAAGAGAAGTGTGATAAATCCTTTAAGTAGATCAAGGAATACCTATTATCACCTCCAGTTCTCATTTTCATCGATACCAAACAAACCATTGATCCTTTACATCTCAACTACATCAACAACACTAGGTGCTCTTCTAGCCCAACACGATGAAACAGGAAAGAAGAAAGCCATTTATTACTTTAGCAGGACCTTGGTAGGGTATGAAACGAATTACTCATCCATTGAGAAGGAATGCATAGAAGGGTATGTGTAGGATCATCATGGAAAAAACAAGCCCTTAAGTGGCAAAAAAATCAAAAAAATCAGAGTTAGGAAAATTGACATAAAATTTTGAATAAGTTATCTATATTATTTCAAAAATATGTAAGAATAGAATTTTAGCAAATTGAATGTAGTTTCTAAACTGCTAGGTTTTTTTTTTAATCTTTTGGTGAAAATTTGAAATTTCAATTCAATAGTACTTAAATTTCAGCGAAAAAATAAGAAGTAGGTGTCTGACCACCCTAACCACAATAAAATGATAATATTTTTTTTATAAGATTTTAGATATATGTAGAGGACTCATGTCCCGATCTGATGCATTATTTTTTGTAATTTTTTTCCAAGTAAATAATTAATTATGATGTTTTTATTACAAATTTTAAAAAATTAAAAAAATCATGTCTAACCACCTTAACTTGGTCAAAACTTCATGAAATTCATTTCTTCTTTTTTTGATCCTATAGTATGTGAAGCATATAATGTGACACATGTTTTGGATTCAAAAAATGTGATACCGTTTGAAAGATATAGTTGTTTTTCAATCAGCCTATCAATGAGGACTTTAGTTGCAATTTAAATAGAAAATAAATAATTATTATTTATTAAATTCAAAGTAAAGCATAATTTATATTTGGGGAAAGCTAAGAATCTCCTTTAAAAACCCTTTTCGTTTCATCAATTTTGGGTAAAAAAAGGTTGTCAACCACATATCCTACAAAAACCCATCATATCACCACTTTTTGGCCCATCATGATCCTGCACATACCCAACAATGTTCTTTGCTTCAAAAAAAATTATACATTACATGCTTTCACACCAAATAAATCTTATTACTAAGATCGACCCATTGAAATATCTCTTATCTAAAGCAACTCTCACTGGGAAAATGGCCAAATGGGTAATGATCTTGATAGAGTTTGACATAGAGTACATGGAATTTGAGGCTATCAAAGGACAATTTATTGCAAACCAACTAGCAGAAGCACCCATTTATGCAGAGAATCCTTTGGTACCTAAGTTTCTTGATGAATCAATCTTCCTTATTAACATAGCAGATCAATGGAAATTGTATTTTGATGGATCATATACCCAACATGGATCAGGGGTGGGAATTCTCTTTATCACCCCTCAAGGTGATTGTATTCCAAAGTAATATCAGTTTTCATTTCCATGTACCAACAATATTGTTGAGTATGAAGCCCTAATAACAGGTCTAAGAATAGTATTCCAGTGGTAGATAAAAGAGTTAAAAGTCTATGGGGACTCACAACTGATTATTAAACAAGTCAATGGTGAATACCAAACCAAGGATGACAAACTCACTCCTTATAAGATGGTAGAAAATATGGAACTCTTCATTGATATAACCTTTGAGCAAATAGTTCATATAAATAATCAAGTAGCAGATGTCATGGCAACAATTGGATCTTTGTTAGACATGCCACACAACATCCTTTAATGTGAATTCTTGGTAGAACAACTTCTCATACCAGCTTTCAAAATTCTTGAGTCTGAATTCATGTGTGTAATCGTTGGTCCTGGTTCCCCATGGTATCATGATATATTCACCTATCTTAGTAGAGGTATCCTCCCATCTGATATTACCTCCAACCTTAAGAAAACCTTTGTTAAAAATGAATCATGATTTGTCATCTTAGGTGATACCTTATTCCATAGAATCGTCGAGGGGACATTACTACAATGTCTCAACCAAGAGGAAGCCTTGACAGTCTTAATAGAAGTATATGAAGGAATTTGTGGTTCGCGTTCTAGTGGAATAACATTATGCAAGAAATTGTTGAGGACAGGGTATTACTAGCCACCATGAAAAGATAATATCATCAATATGTGCAAAAATGTATCCAATGTCAACAACATGGAGATCTTATCCATGCTCTAGCTTAGCAGTTACAACCAATGGTCACACCTTGGCCTTTCTTACAGTGGGGGCTTGACCTCATAGGAAAGATTACTCCCGCCTCATCTAATGGCCATAAATTCATCATCACGGCCATTGAATACTTTACAAAGTGGCTCAAAGCCATTTCTATGACTTACATAACAGGGAAGAAAATCTCCAAGTTTATCCTAAATTACCTTATTTTCTGCTATGGTGTTTCGCAAGCCCTTTTCTCAAATAATAGAACACCCTTCAAGAATTAGGATGTAAGAGATCTATGCCAATATTTTAACATCCAACATTAGTTCTCTACCCCTTATTACCCCCAAGGTAATGGTCAAGCTAAGGCTACCAACAAGACCATTCTAAAAATCCTAAAGAAGATGGTCAATGAAGCTGTCCATGACTGGATTTGAAGTTAAATCTCACCCTATGGGATTATAGAACTAGTATCCACACACCTATAAGTGCAACCCCTTTCTCCTTGTTCTATGGATCAAAATCCATCTTACCTATTGAGGTTGAAATTCCCTCATTGTGAGTGTCACTGCAAAATCTGATTCACTAATGAAGAATATAGAGTATCTTGACTGAATGAGTTAGAATTCCTAGATGAGCATCATCTTGATTCCTTAATTCATTTGCAAGCTTACCAAAACTAAATGAAAATGAGTTATAACAAGAAGATCAAGAGTCGGTCTTTTCAAGTAGGGGATCTTGTCCTTAAGAAGAATCAAAAGAATGTTCCAGACCTAGATAGTAAAGGAAAGTTTGAGCCTAATTGGTTGGGTCCATTTTTTGTCACAACGAGCTATGGATCAGGAGCATACCAATTATCAATGCCTGAAGGTGAACCCTTTTAGGATTCAATCAATAGTCTACATCTCAAAAAAAAATATGCCTAGGCTTGAAGGGTGTAAATCCAAAATGCAAAAAAATCAAAAAATAATAAAAATCCAAAACAAAAAAAAAATGATTGGAAATAGTAAAGAAAAATATCATCCTCTAGTGAAAACCACTTTGGTGGCACTTTGGGAAAGTACCTTGGAGAAAACCTTAAAAATAGGCGCCTTGCATAAATAAGAACCTCCATCTATCTTTGGCTCTTTGGCTTATCATGCTTCACATCCATCCATCACATCACATCATTCATCCTATTTATTCCATCACCCATCCACGTCCATGTCATATATTGATATTATAAAGTATCATATTCCCCTTTAGTATTACCTGGAACATTCCTAAGGTCAGTATGTCTTGCCTATATCGAGGAAGTCTATCGCATCACGCTGGGGGGAATTCATTATGCATCAAATTGCATTCTTATATATCTTAAGGTTATTGGAATTTTCATTGAAAATCCCAAAAACATTCATAAAACCTCATAAAAAATCAAAAACATCAAAATCCTATACAACTAAAATCTAAAAACATTCAAAAAATTGTAAATTCAAAATCTAGAAAATATCCAAAAATAGGTCAAAATTTCATAAAATCAAAATCAAAAACATCACCATGTCAAACTATGTTGTCTCTAAGCTTGAACATAGGCAAGGCCATCATTGATGTGCCCCCGAGACCCCCAAGGTCATTCCTTTAGGATTCCATCATAATAAACTAACAATCCATCAAGTGTTCATATCTCATCAATAACAAGTCAACATCAGTTAAACTACGTGGTCTCTATGTGTATAATGTAGGAAAGGCTCATCTTTGATAAGCCCTCGAGGCCCCTAGGATAGTCTTTTAGGTTAGTTCTTTGTCAAAACTCAAAAAACCCCAAAACATTTGAAAACTCATAAAACACAAAAATATTTGAAAATTGAAAACATCAAAACATTGGAAAACCTTGGAAAACCCTAAATAGCCTCAAATAATCAAAAACCTAAACATTCACATAAACCCTCAAAAAAACCAAAAACAACCTCAAAACATTTTCAAAATACCAAAAACATTGAAATATTCCATCAAAATCTAGAACCATCCATCTCATTCTGCTTCCACCCACAACAAACCTTCATCCATAATAACTCAATCATCATCTTCAAACTTTGGTGAAACAAGTAAAACAACAAGTTTCACAAGTCGTGAAGTGTGAACCTAAATTCCAAAATATAAAGTCTAGATCATAGGTAAATGATTCAATAGTGTTTGTATTAATATCCTATCAAACACTTAGTCTTAGTCAAAACATCTGATAAACATGTCCTAGGATGCATCCTTCCTAAAATGGACATCAACATCAAAAATCACCTTAGCTATGTTACGTTGACAAGAGATATAAATAGCATTTACTGTTTATTTTTTATTGTTTCTTATGATTTTTCTTATTGACCCATTCTAAGGACCTCTCTATGATGTCTAAATGATTTAGAGAGAAAGGAATGGAGCATCAATCATTATCTTTCATTTGTTGTGCTTGTGGGGTACTCTTGCAAAATAATCTCGGTGCATAATTTCTTAGTTGTGTGTAGGGAGGTCATTTGGAGTAGATTGCTGAGTATTGCATATGCTTTGGTCCAAAATATTCTAAACTTCTAAACTAAATTCCAGTGAGGTTTCCATATGTCAAGGTGTGGACAAATGCTATCCTATCTATTTTTAGAGTCAAATTCCATTGCACTAGATACAATGCCATCTTGGTTATCAATAGCTTGATGCATCATGTCTATGTGTTAAATAAAAAATAAGGAATGATGGAGAGTCCCAATCCCAAGAAATGAGAAAATCATCATTCTCATCACCATAATCTAATAAATTCTCAAATCATGGACTAGTTATACTTTTGAATCAATCTCAAAATCAATGGTCACCCCATTCATCTTATTCTTCTATCTTCTTTCCACACTAGCATGGTATCATGACAATCAACCAAAATCATAATGCATCTACCTTGTATCCACAAACCATTAACATACATACATCCTGCATAATCATATCATAAATAATGACATTATCGTATGGGAAACACGAAAAAAAGAAAAGCATATCCATCTCATAACATGTCATAGAAAGATAATAAAAAAAGAAATGAAAACACTCATTGCATTTACATCCATATCATACATCACATATCATGAGCATTGAATCATGGATAATCTCATATTGCATAAATCATAAATAGAGAAATGCATCCATCACACAAATATTTGCATACATTGCATCCATACATAATCATGAAGCATGAAATAAAAACAACACTGCATCACATATCATAAATGCATCACATCAAAAATCCACATCAGTCCATCTCATATATATATCAAAAAATGATTGTCATGGTACAAATATCATAATCTATGTGTTTCTAACTATCATCAAAAATGAGCCAATGAATGTGTATAGATGTATAAAATCATGATGTGTATCAAAAATGAGTCTACAAAATTGGGGTGGGATATATCCCCTGCTACCTTGATCCTTGTGATCCGATCAGTCTTGGTGACCACCTTCTATCTATCTAACAAAGGGCTGACCACCTAATGCACTCGGTGCATTGTTGATGGCTCAGTGGGACATCTCAGGAGTAAAGTATCCTATAATAAGATACCTCCTATCTTGTCACCCCATAAAGGTGAGCTTCCACTATTTGGCCCACATGCCACTATTCATGTTGTGCCTGCTATTGAGCAATAGCCTCTAGCTGCTATCTCCTCCCTATCTCCTAGGCTAGCTAGATGCTTGAGGTATGTCATAGTTGTCGCTTATGGTCCCTCTCCTACATCAATGCCTGCACTTGTTGGTGGGCTTGGTCCCACTCACCCATAACAATCTACAACTGTTAATGGGCCTAGTCCCACTCCTATATCAAAATATGTATCTAGGAATCTATAGGATTCGGTCCTAGTGGTGGTTGCTATGGTGGCTGATGTGGTGGTTGTTGAGAAGGCTATTGTGGGATTTGTCCCACTACATGATCTTGTCCATCTTGGCCTCCCTGGCCTTGCCCTTGTCCAACAGGTTTATCATATTGTCCCTAATCTTTTTGATCTTGTCATCTACCCCTGCCTACCCCTTTCCCTCTAGGCCTCCCTTAGGGAGGTACACATGTTAAATCTGTAAGTTGGAGGGGTGGCACAAACCATGCATCATAGTCTGACATCATCCTAGCATTACCTGACCCTGATCATAAACCTATGGTCATACAACAAGCTATCTAAACTCAACAATAGCCACATGTGGATCAATCTAAGGATCCCATGTGGCCTCCCTCGTTGTCCTCACAAAAATAGAAATGTAATCCTATCCCAGTGCATCTTGTGCCTCCTCAAATTGTCTAGCCACTCTATTTGGTAGGTATCACTCAATCATAATGTGCTCCCATCCTTGCATGTACCAAGTCTATCAAGCATAAAAGAGTTGTTGGTGGTCATTGTACCATGGTGGCATCTGTAACCATGGCTTACATCTAAATATTATCATATCATCGATGAAACTCCTCCAATAGGGGATCCTTAGCTGACCTATATGCTATAATGTAATCTAGCACATGTAATGAAAGACCACAAGCTCATATGGATCCACATCTACCATGTGAACCACTGGGTGGAGCACAACTATATGCTCTCATGCCCAAATGTGCAGTAATGCAACACCTATTTTGATACCTCACCCCAAGCAATAGATGAACTGGTGCATATCATCTTAAAGTGAGGCTAGCATAACTAGGCCCCACATGAATAATGTCCTCCTATATATCATCCTATTACATGTGAGTCCCTAGTTAGGACTGAATCCTCTGCCTCGCCTGTTCGAGGCAAAAATCCTAGAGATCAACACACCAACTATATACACTCAAATTTGGTCTGGAGGAATTAACTAAATACAAGTTATTTAATTAATAAATATTTAATTTGTCTACTTATAAATAAATTGAAAAATTTATTTATATAGTTCATTGTCTATAATTCTTCCTATCTTAAATCATTTTCTTCATGTCTTAATTAAATGAACAAATTTAATTAGTTTGTTTTATTTAATTAGCCTCCTCTTATTAAATTTGAATTCAAAATTCAAAATTGGGCACATTTCTACTATCTTTTTCCACCTTCCACCTCATCATGTGTCTCAACAAATTAAATATTTCTAATATTTAATTTGGAATTTATCCTCAATAAATTCTAACAAATTTTGAGACACTTGGCCTTCACCTCCATTTGATTCCTCTTCACACTTGGCAGTTTGTTCTTCTAAAGGGAACACACTCCCCTTTTCTCTCTAACCTCTTCATTTTCAAACTCCATCTCTCCAAATTGAATCCAAACCGTTGGTTCCTCCCACCTAAGCTTATTTCTTGGAAAAATCTATAAATAAGCCTTCATTCTACAACAAAAGCATATAAAGAGCCGAGCATAATTAAACTCTACATAATTTTAGAGAGTATTGTCATCTTAGCATTAGCATTTTAAAAGCATTTTCATTTTAGAATCAAGTAGATTAATCATTGCATTACCATTAGCTACATCTTAATTATAGTAGTTTAATCATATCATTTTCATTATCAATATCATAGCAGCATCATTAATCTTTGCAAAATCATCTACAACTAGTTTAGTAATCATGTAGTGTAGGAAGTATTTCTTGCATTTCTAGCATCTCTCATTCTTCAAGTTGTCATTTGGAAATTCATGTGCACAAACAATCTAAGATCAAAATGACTTAAAGAATCTTTGGAGATAGAGGATAATGAGACACCATTGGGGAGTTTGTTGTTTTGATTTGATTATCATTTGAATTCTCTAATATAATGTTTCATTGGTGTGTTGTATTATTTGCTTATGCACTCACATTATTCATACACACACCAACTATCAATCTGAATATGGTTGAGTGCCCCCTATACTTCTCTAAATCGATATGTGAGTTCACCAAGATGACATTGTCATGATGAAGAACCTCATGACATGCATCGTACCCAATGCCAATATCATAGATCACTCGATCTCTGTGATTTGGAAGTTGCAATATTTGCCACACATCCTCCAAGGTAACTATCACCTCGTCAATGGGAAGGTGGAAGGACAAGGTCTCACCGTGTCACTTCTTGCAAAATGTTGTCATCATCGCTAAGTGTGTCCTCACCACTAACATGATGCAATAATCCACATCCTGATCTCCAAAAGGTGCTCCTATTGAATAAGTTCCAAATCATCGAACACCTCCAGCAATCTAAGCCAGTGCTCACACATCAATGGTTGGATAGCCTCTTCCATGCACAAAGTGCATGATGCACAAATTGACAATGTTTGGAGATTTTGCAACCTCAATCAACAATTGCATCATTTTTTACAATAGCATCACTATAATTATTTTTCCAAATAGTGTCACCCCTATTCAAATCCAAGGAAGCGTCACCCTAGACAATTGTGTTGCCATAATTCCCAGTGTCGCCCTACCAAAATCCTACCTAGCATTTCCAAGTGCATTCACGTCGCTATAATTAATTTGAAACCTTAATTCTAAATCTCAAGAAGTGTCACCATTTACAATGGTGTTGCCAAAATTTCCAAAAGTGTTGATGAAATTCCTAAAAGTGTTGCAATATAGCAACACCATACTTGACCTAACTTTGATGCCTAATAAACACAAAAAATATTAGTAAAAGGAAATTTTTGAATTGTATACCAATGGTCCAACACCTAGAGGTCACTAGTACTCTCGAAATCGGTTTGAAATGTGTTGTGGAAGCATGTCGTGAGCCATTTAGTCAAAGGTTCAAAGCTCAAAATGAAAAAATCTTTAAAGTGTGAATGCCAAAATGAACCAAAAGTAACCTTTTATCACATTTTTATGCCTAAAAATTAGGGTTTTTTTCCCTAATTTGAGAGGAAAACTAGGGTTTTGAGCCTATTTATCCAATTTTTGAACCATGGGGCATATTTTGAGACATTTTTTCATGTTTATGAGCTCGTTTTTGCATCTCAGGGCATGTTTTTTGCACCTGAATCAATGTTTTATTTTTGTCAAGAGATCAACCCAAAATTTGAAATTTTCACCCAATCTCTCAAGGGGGCAGGGTACCAACTAAAATTCCTTCCATTGGCCCAATAGTGGAGCATCTAAATAATTATAATTTTTTAAATTTTTAATCTGAGTAACAACATTAATCTGAAAAATGTCAGTCTTTGAACCAACATAACAAGTACCCTATGATAGGTTGTCATTAGGTCCTAACACTTTAGTTAATAAACACATTGATCTATCGATCAGGTAGTGTCCAAAGGCTATATGCAATAGAAACATCTCAACTATCTCTCTCAGGTTTGCTAAATACCAAATAGCTAAATAAAACTCTAAACTAAAAAATTCTCTAAACCCTAAAAGCAAGAAATCATCTATCTAGAAAACTAGAAATAATTAAAGTAGAAAATAGAAAACTATGAATCTAAAAAGCATCACCACTAAGCTAGAAATCATGGAAATGATTAGTCTAAAGAATGTATAGATTTTTGAAGAAGTAAAACTCATAAAGAAACTAGGAAACATTGATCTAGTACAAAAGATAACAATCTAGATAGCTAGCAGAAAATGATGTAACAATTTGAAACAACTAAAGGAAGGTGCTCTAGAACTTCAGAAACTATATTCAAAGACTACGGACTTAGATACAACCTATAGGATTGATATTGACAGGATTACACACACATGAAAATAAATTCCAATCTCAATTATTCATCTACTAAAAGAAAGTATAAAATGAGAAGTAAAATACTTATCTATCTAATCTATAACCCTTGAGTGGCCAACTCTTAGGCATCTCTACAGCTATCTCAAATCATGTGCACTGGTATTCTCCAAATTACTTCATTCAAAGGACTCCATTCACATTTCTCAATAATTCAAAGAGAGGTGGGAAAAACTCATTTCATTCATATGGAAGTTTAACTGAGAAAGACATAATGGTAGCGTAACGATGTTCTTATGTATTCATCATTTTCAATAGTTACATATTTATATGAAAGCAATTAACAAAATCCTACTTTCCAGTTAATAAAGTCTTCAACAGATTGTCAACTAATGGACTTTCAAGCCCATGAAATGAAATATTAAAGAATCTCGACATGAGCTATAAAATCTTTAGAACTGAAAATAACATAAACTATGAAAACTCAATCCATAACGTATGCTCTTGAAATTATAGCACCCACTCACTTGTCTTCAATGGTGTTGAAACCTGCGTTAATCCCCTTTTTGACTAGAATGATAACCGATGGTGGAAGTTGATTTGTGGAATTCTCTATAACTAAACAATTAAATTAGCACAAATTAGCTTATTTTGACTAATTTCAAGAAATAAAGATTGCACACTTATTCATAAAAAGAGAGCAATTATTTATCCTAAAGGTAATCAATTGGTAGGGTAAGTTTGGCTGAAAGGTATAAAGTTGAGTAGTGAGTCCATTATATTGATGAAGTTATTTTTACCTCATTATTTCCTCTCCTTCCTAAGCCCGAGTAGGTCCTCCTTCTCTCCGCTGTGTTCCCTATCCTTCATTACCCTTATTCATCTCCTCATACTTGGCATTGAGATCATACAAGTCAACCACCTCAATATCCAACTCCTCTGGCTCCCTCATAAATCCTTGATGAAAAGTGACCCCCTATACCCATCTTGCAAAATTGTCATCACTCTGGTCTAGATTGGTATATTTTGAAGGAGATGGTGAAAGAAGGAGAGGAGGTTTGTACCTTATACCAATCTAATTAACCTTCAATTCTTCAAATATTTTGGCTAGGGCTACTACTCTTCTATAGGACCATCTAATATTAAGGGGTGATATTATTTCCCTTTTCTTGAGATACATAGGAAGAGGGGTATGTCATTCTTTACATGCATGCCAAGCTTTTCCTATCAATTTTGGTCCTTGATCCTGAAAGTAAGCATAGCACATCTAGAGGTTATTATTGTACTTTCCTTGTACCTCCTTTCTAAGTTGAATATCCATAAACTATGCTTTGAAAGAGAAAGGCTTTTGATGGGGATATCTCATTTGCAACCCAACAGTCTTCTTTGCAAATGCATACTCTCTTGACCAGTCTTGCTTGTGAAGCTGATTTTGCATTGTGGATAGGAATGATCTCAATTGGACTTCTCCCACAAAGAAATTAACAAAGAGTTCTATATATTCTTCCAAGAGAAAATTATGGACAAAGAATTCACATAGTAAATTTTGTTGTTTAGGAAGTGACTCAAAAAATATCTTCACAAATTCCTTATCATCAAGATCATGTGGTTGATTTTGGAGAATTCTTTGTAACATCCATCTTAGGAGTTGTTCATTAAGGAACATAGAGTACAAGCTAATAAGAGTTCACCAATTTCACAAGCATCCTATTTACCCCTATATGCTTTGTGAAATGATTCTTTTAACATTACTAATTCCCTTTTTAGTCTATTATTCTTAAATTCCACATCCCTTAAAAGATAGCATCGCTCTATCCATTTCATTAATTTTGGAGGGATGCGTACCTGGAACCAATCTATAACAATGGGTTCTGTTTGTGTCTCCTTGGATTCCATTATTGGTTTAGTGTCACTCTCTTGCAAATCTTGCTCTAATTCCACAATCTTACTAATAGAAGCATTCAATTCAGTTTCTTGTCTATTTCTTTCCTCTTCAAAAGCATTAAATAATTGCATAATTTTTTTTTCAAACCTTGAATATGTTTATCTCTTTCAGACAAATCAACCTTGTGCTGCTTATCTTGTTGATTCCATTACTAAAATTGGTACTACAACTGCTCAGTGAGTTTATATTTTTCCTCCATCTACACTATCAATCTTGTAATTTCTTGGTCTCTTTTATTTACAATTGCAAATTGTGCCTCGATCTCTTCTTTCTGTTGGATGATATGTGCTTCATCATTTTGTAGCCTAGTTTTTAATTCAACAATTTCTACTTTTAATTTCTCTAATTCCTCTTCTCTCTGGCCAAATTTTGTATCCCCTATGTCCACAGAGAAGGATTGGTGCAGGAGCACCCAAAATACAAGTATCAAAATACAAGCATAAATTTTAATATAATGTTTTTTATCTTTTTGTTTTGTTGTGTACGGTCTAATACACCATTGATAAGGTGTAAGGGGACCCTCTTAAAGCTTAGGTTTAATTTGGAATAAATTAGAAATCAATTTGTAGGCGTTTCCTTAGATTTTGGGAAAATCGCAAAACACACTGTGTTTTCGAAAAAATGTTTTTTCTCCATTTTCAAGCCCGAATTTGGAAACCTAACGGTTTCTTGATGATGGAAAAGGAAAGCCTCGACCATGTTAGAGGTTAATGAATGCTTTTTGAATGGTGGAAAGCTCTGGAAAAAGGCGTTTTGATGAAAAAAACAAGAATCAGTGATTTTGTGTGAAAAAAAATATGTTTTATTCCTGTGCTTTCAGGCGTGTCAGTAAATAGAAGGATGGAATATATTTTTTATTGGTCTTAGATCATGTAAAGAAACATTTTTCTGTTCTGTTTTGTTATTTTTAAATAGTTCTCTCATCGTTTTTTTATTCTTTGTATAAAGTGTGTCTTTCTTAACTCTGTTTTGGACTGAGAAAAGAAATCAGAAATATGGAGTTTTAGGTTGTTCCTGATCGCACCAGGTAGTATGGATGCATAGGAGACAATCCTAAACTCCAAATATGTATATAGTGTACATATGGTAGATATTAGAGGTTTTTCCTGCAAGTTGGTAGACTGTTTCTAGGCGAGTTTGGAAACCCGGCTAGAAATACAGTCAAGAGAGCAAAATCCCAACATGGCAGGGGTGATATCTTTAAAATCTAATTTGTATTGTGGTTGCTGACAGTGCTAAGGAGGTGTAGAACCATAAACCGAAGGTTCTTTGATGTTTTTGTGGTCAGTAAAGGCAGAACAAACCAAGAAAATGCCTTGAGAAACCCTAGTTTCCACCAAGGTTGAGTTGTAACCTTGCCCAAGAACCAAGAACTCTATTTTTTTGAAAACGATGGAAAAAGGGAAGCTTGGAGTTGCTGAAGCACTGGAAAAGATGAATTTGGAGGCCTTGGAAAGTTCCACACACCCCTGCAACAACGTTGGGCAGAATGGAAGGGTGGCTAGTCTTTAAAGGAATAAGGGCTGGTTTGTGCACATGAAGAAGGAGTACCAAATAGCACTTGGGAGCAGCAAAGTTGCAACAATAGCAGGGTTGATAAAGTGAACCAGGGGTGCCTCAAAGGTAAGAGGACCTATAGGTTGTAGGTGAAAGAAATAACACCTTAGGAGTTCTCAGATCAAGGACTCAAAGCAGTGAGATAGTATTTTCTCATATCAACCCTCGTTTCTATCAAGGATGAGTGAGGAATTTCCATATCAGTATGAGGTGCATTTTCCTCAATTTCAAGTATACTTCCCATTTTGTTAAGAAAAGGAGAAAGTCCCCCCACATGTTAATCTTCAATCTGCATAGAATGTGGCGACTATGTTCTCTCCTTCTCCTACTCTTTGGGTGATGGGGTTTCCTTGTCTTCTTCCTTAGGGGATTGATCACCCTGCTTTTTTGTATCATTTATTTCCTCACTATCATGTCAACTTTCAATCTCCACTACCTGTGTTTGAGTACTATCCTTCTTCCTTTTGGAAGTACTTCCTATGTCTTGGGGTCTGGTTTCATTGGATCCTAAAGAAAACCTTTTACTTCTCCAATGAGGATGATTCATTTGAAAAGTAACCTTACTTCATTTCTTCCTCTTGTGAGGAGGTTCTTCTTCATCTCCAGAGCGCACAATTTCCACATCCCCTTTCTATCCTAGGATTTCTAGCACATCTGGCAAGGTTTCTGGCACATCAATGTTGGGAGTCGTTGAGGTTTGTTGGGATTCAGGAGCATCCAATGCATTATAGGAGGGTTCTTATAAAAAAAATTATTTTTGCTTGGAGGACTCTCCCTCCTCGAGTGTTCTTTCAAATTCTACTTTTTCAAATTTTCACAGGAACTTTTGCCACTTCTTTTATGGATTTTTGGGAAAATGATATTTGCATATCAACTGTATGAGACTGTGATGTTTGAGGGGCCTTGTCCTAACTTTATATTTTTCTACAATAGAGGTGACTGAATGACATAGGAAGGCTTGTCAATTAACCATAAGAGAAGGGTCCTCAATGTCATGGAACAAATTAATTAACAAACGAAAAGGGAGACCTACTACTATAGTTATTTGTCCTTCACAAGTGAAGTATTTGATTATCCAGGCTCCAGTAGTTCTCTAGGGTTCTAGAAGAGACATTCTATGGAAACCTTTGTTTTTCCCCTTGGTACTAATGGTAATTATAGGTTGAGGCTCCCCTTCCCTATAAAATAATTCTACCAGTCTTTGGTATGTGACATTGGAATTTTCATTCAAATCAATTCCTTTATTTTCAAGAATGGAAAAACGAGAAATGAATTTCGTACTTACCCAGAATCACTTGCCATGCACCAAGGTCTACCCATCTGCAAAATTCTCGACAAATTATTTTACAAGTTGCTATTTGTACCCTTCAAAAAAATTCATGAATTCCAACCACCCGACTTTTTGAAATAGAGACAATATTTCCCAATGCCAACAATTGATCCGCAGAAGTTGGTTTGGACTTTTTCTTGGCTCCTCCAATCTTTCTTTGTTTCCTTACTACTTGGAAAAATTCTGCGAAACTCTGTAATTTTTTTCTTGCTAAATTGCAAATGAAAAAGGAACTTTGTGTTGATATACCCAATGGAGGAGGAATTAATCACCTTTCTTGTCACCTTACTAAGTAATTATAACAAGTTTTCATGGGGAACTACGTAACCATTTTTGTACTTTTAGCAATCGTGTGACGACACAAGTTTCAAAATTTCAAGAGGGAATGATTCATGCCAATTAATTAGCCTTTACTCAAAATAAGTACTAACTTTTAAATAAATAAATTCACACGCACCTTAGTTCTTATCACTAGATCGAATGTCACTTACCTATGTTGACGTAATTCAATAGTCATATGATTTGGTGAGGGTGGCAATGGATAATAATGGCATGGATAGGACAGTTGAAATGGTGGAAAAAATTATTATGACAAAAAGAGGTGTCATAATAATTTTATTTATTATGGTTTCAAGATTTATTATGTTATGGCCAAATGATTATTAGGGAGCAGATCTCGAGGAGGAAGAAAATCAAGTGATGGGCATGTGTACAACCTAGGAAAAAGCTTACAAAAATCTGAGGCATTGCCGAAAAGTGTAGCTGAAGTAGAGGAAAAGAAAGTTCTGGAGCATCATGAGAGATGTTGTCAGAATGCAACAACCAAAATTTTTAGAGCATCGTTGAAAGATGCAGTCGGAGTAGCAACCAAAATTTTTGGAGCAACTAAAGAAATTTTTGCAGCAATTGAACAAATCTCCAAAGCAATAAGACAAATTTCTGAAGCATCACTCAAAAATGTCGGAAGGAAGAAATAGTAGAATTCCAGAGTATCACTAAAAATATGTCAGAAGGAAGGAAGAAAGATCAAAATTCCAGAGCATCACTAAAAAGATGTTGTTGAAAGGAAGAAATAGCAGAATTTTGGAGTATCTCTAAAAAGATGCCATCAAAAGGAAGCAGGATATGACATTTTGGCCTTAGCTTCCCAAAGAATCATTGAGTGATGTGTTAGAATGTAGGATCAGGACAAGGAACAGGACAAGTTCATTGTATAGGTTATGGAGCATTGTAGCAACAAGTTCTAAAGCATTGCAGCAACCACGCTGACAAGTTCTAGAGCATTGTAGTAGGGTGTGCCAGAATTGTGTTTTCCAAAAAGATGAAGTCCTACAAAATATAGATAAAATTTAGCCAAGCCCAAATGTTGAAGTTGATGAAAAAGTTGAAACATTCTGAATTTTTTTTTTGAATTATTATTTATTTAGCAAAACTATATTGACCCTACCACAATAGAGTCAATGCACTACATTTCTCCCTGCATTTCTAACATTTTTGTAAATTCTTCTTTATTAGCAAGCTTATGGTAGACACGTAAGTAATGCCCATTAACTAGAAGAGTTTGAATATCACCATCAATAGGTTTTAGCTAGATAGAACCATTGGAAAATACATCAAAAATTTTGTTTGGTCCAAGCCAATGTGTTTTGAGTTTCCTTTGATGATCCTTGTATCTGGAATCAAACAATAATGCCCAATCCCTAGTATGGAATTCTTTCTCCTTGATATGTTTATCATGCCAGACCTTGTGTTGTTGTTGGACCAGTTTAGTTTGATGGACGACGTCCAAACTAAGTTCATACAGTTCACTAAG
The DNA here is from genome assembly GCA_007258455.2 of Sequoia sempervirens. Taxonomy (NCBI): domain Eukaryota; kingdom Viridiplantae; phylum Streptophyta; class Pinopsida; order Cupressales; family Cupressaceae; genus Sequoia; species Sequoia sempervirens. The sequence continues at coordinate 855,751,863 of VDFB02281492.1, read as the reverse complement.
CTATAAGAATCTCTCAATTTGGGCTCGTTTAAGATCCATACCCAACTCCATGGTTGTTCTAAGGGTTTGGAGTTCAAATTCAATGGGAAAGAGGGGCTTCTTCCCAAAGACTAGCTCGTATGGACTATAGCCAATAGTTGATTTCCAAGTGGTGTTGTAGGCTCAGACAACTTCTAGTAGTTTCCTAGCCCAATCTTTTCTTCTTGATGAAACTATTTTTGTTAAAATATTTTCCAATTCCCTATTAGTGACTTCAACTTGTCCATTTTCCTGCAGGTGGTAGGGTGAGGACTTCTTTTGACTTATTTGGAAATGATCTATGAATTCTAACAAAACTTTAGACATAAATTGGGGGCTGTGGTCTGTGAAAATTGTCCTTGGAGCTCTAAATCTGAGGAAAATTATGTTGTAAAGCAAATCAGCTACCTGTTCCTCCCTAGCAACACGTAGGACTTGCACTTCCGCCCACTTAGTCAAGTAATCGGTACATACTATAATGTACTCTTTTCCTTGTGAAGGAGGGTCTATCAGGTCGATAAAATCCAATCACCTTTTTCAAATGGTTCAAGGACTACCTTAGATTGTATGGGCATTTCATTAGATGCAGTTACTCTTCCTACCCTTTGGAATTCATCACATCTGCAAACATATTTCTTGATGTCCTTATGCATTGAAGGCCAGTAGTATCCTACTCTCAAAATCTTGTGAGTTGTCCTCTTAGCAGAATAATTCCCTCCTAAAGGATCATCATGATAGGCTCTAAGGATACTATAGGTCTTGTTTTCCCTAACACACTATCATAAAACCATATCAGGTCCATGTCGAAATAGGATCCCATTAATCCATTTGAAAGGGGCACTTTCTCTAATGAGGTGTTTCTTCTATTTTGATGAAAAGTGAGGTGGTACTTCTACAGTGGAAAAATAGTTTGCAATATAGGAAAACCAAGGGGTTTTAGTAGAGATGGTGAGCATATTTTCATTTGGAAACTCATCTTGTACCGAAGCACAGTCGCCCTATGTTTAATCTGGGATAAGAAATCTGTGACTATATTGGACTTCCCTAGTTTGTCAACAATTGTTACATTGAATTCCTGGAGAATAAGTAACCACCTAATTATCCTTGCATTTACCACAGGTTTATTCATGAGGTACTTAATGGCTGAGTGGTCTATGTACACTAACTTTGTATCCTATGACATAATGTCAAAATTTCTTGATTGCATGAACTACAACCAAGAATTATTTCTCTATTGTGGTATAATTCTTTTTTGTTGGCATCAAATTCTCACTAATGAAGTATATGGCATATTTTCCCCCATTCTCATCTCCTTGTCCTAGAACTACTCCAATGGCATCATCAGAAGCGTCAACATAAATATGAATGAAAGGTTCCAATTAGGTCCTTGAAGGACAAGAGAAGAGATGAGTTTCTCCTTGATAATTTTAAATGATGCCTAACATCCAGGTGTCCAGATGAACTCTACATTCTTCTGAAGGAGGGAAAACATAGGGGCTGCAATTTTTCTTAAGTTTTCTATGAATCTTTGATAGTATCCATAATACCCTAAGAAAATTTTGACATCATTCTAGGTTTTTGGAATCTTGAGCTATTGTATTACTTTGAGCTTATTAGGATCAACCTTAATCCCTTTGGCTGAAATATGGTGTCCCAGCACTATTCCTTGTTCCACCATGATTAGACATTTCTTGTGGCTTAGGGACAAACGATGATCTCCACATCACTTTAACACCTTATCTAGATTCTTGAGGGCTTCATCAAAAGTTGAACCGTATACAATGAAGTCATCCATATAAACTTCCACACACTCATTTACTAGCTCAACAAATATAGCCAGGATGGCCCTTTGAAACATTGCAGGAGCATTACATAGCCCAAAGGGGAGAACCCAATATGCAAATGTCCCCCAAGGGAAAGTAAAGGTCATCTTATCTTGGTCTTCTACTGCTACCTGTATCTTGTTGTATCCACTAAATCCATCCAAAAATGAAAAATATTTCCTCCCAACTAAGTTATCCAACACTTGGTCTATAAATGGCAGAGGGAAATAATCTTCGTGTGTTGCTTTGTTAAGCTCCCTATATTCTACACACACTCTCCACTTCCCATTCTTCTTTGGAACCACAACCAAAGGTGGCACCCACTTGCTGTTAAAAATTAGGTAGATAAACCATACTTGTAGGAGTTTCTCAATCTTAGTTTTAACAATTTCTTTCAGAGCAAGATTGAGTCTCTGTTGTGGTTGGAAAATAGGTCAAACATCCTCAATATAGATATGATGAATACACACACTGGGATGTATTCCTCTCATATCTATATATTCCCAAGTGAATTCTTTAGATCTATTCACCAAGGTGTCAAACAATCTATGTTCCTCTGACTCAATCAACCAACTGTTAATGTTCAAAGTTTTTCCCAATAGCAACATAATGGTCTTAACTCTTGGATGGTTAGATGTGATAGTATACATGGGCCTTATCAGGGTGTTGAGAGGATACCTATGAGGTACATTTTTATGAAGCCTAAAAACATCTGCAAAGAAATGGTAAGTTTTTGGAACTAATTTCATCAAAGGACAAGGTAATCCTATGAAACTGACATCATCAAATTTTGTGTGATCTATGTTGATTGGGTGTCCTAGGATTTATTCTACATCTATCATTTCCTCACTACTAGAATCCATATTAAGAATTTCCACGTTGTTTTCCAATTCATCCTCTAATTCTTCACCATGCTGTTTGATGACAACCATGGCTAGTGAAGCCAAATTTCCCTGTCCATTAGGACTTTTTGGTTCATCAACCCATACTATATTATGTTCAGCAGGCTTGGCAGGAGGATACAAAAATAATTTTTGCTATTAGATCCATGTGAGATGGTCATTCCTCCCTCTTTGCAGTCAATTTTGGTTGCAACAATAGCCAACCATGGTCATCCCAAAATTATTGGATAACTTTCTTTAGGTGTAAGGGACTCAATTATTTAAAAATCTACTAGATATTCCCATCCATCCACCTTGACAAGAACATTTTTAATGATGCCCTTGGGAATAGCTATGGATTGATTTGTCATCTGCAAGACTGTAGTTGTGGGGTGTAAATCAATAAGTTCTAGCTTTTCCATCACATCAGTAGTCTTTACATTAATGGTTGCTCCAAGATCCACCAAAGCATTAGGTATTGCTACCTCATTAACTATTACTGTTATAAGTGGACTACCTGGATCATCATATTTTAGAGTAGTGGTCATCCTAGCCAATAAGTCAACTAGGTACTCATTTATGTGGACAGTATTGATTCATTTTGGTTTCCTCCATGGGGTTTTAATGCATAATTGTTTAATAAACTAGTTTAACTCAGGAATCTCCTTAATCGCTTGTAGCAAAGGGACTTCAATTTTCAATTGTTTAATATCCTGTATCAATGCAGTTTTGGTGGGTGAGGTCATTTTTGGAGTATCTTTCACAGTAATTGGGTTTAGATGCTCTAGAAAAGGTGCTTTGATTTTATCCTTAGGAGGGATACTTTGAAAGTTCAAATGTAGACTAACCCCCCTCCTCCTGAGGTAGGTCGAAAGCTCCAGCTGAAGATGGCAGGTTAGGCTTGTGTTGAGTTGTTTCTAGAATTTTTTCCACATGTGTGGGCATTATTGTGGTCTTCTCAGTAGAATTCTTAATAGTTTCATCTAGGATTTCTTCAATAGTCAGTTGTGCAAGTGTTTTTTCATACCTCAATTGCAGGTTTCTATAGTGTATGGTGTTAATTCTAGTGATGTCTTGTTTGAAAGAATACACTTGAGTATTTGGGCAATTTTTCTTTGGCTCCAGAACTGGTTGCACTAGAAGTGGTGGTTGGTTAACTTGTTCATTTTTTTGAGTGTTCTAGGGAGGTGGTAGAAGATTCTATTATTGAGTAGGCATCCACTTGGGGCCAATATAAAACTGATGTTGAGGAGGTTGATTCCATTGAGGAATGGGGTTTTGAGGGTACCACTATTGTTGAGGTTGGTTAGGCCACTGAGGGTTTCCCCAAGATTGACTTTCCCACCCAGGTGTGTTGGAATTGTTGCCTCAATCTCACGGGCTAGAAGCTCTGGAAGAGCAAAGTCGGTGTGACATTTCTTTGGTCTGGCCGACTGGCAGTTTGGGAACCTTGTGAAATAATCTGGTCGTTGTGACCTTGCAGAAGTCTTGCCAAATGCTTTCACTTTGGAGTCTATCGATGTGACATAAAGCATTCATTGTAACTTCTCACCACATGGAGATCTCTGGCCGACATGCCATTCAATCAGGCGTCAGGGACACTCATAGCGACTGAGGGCTTCGGAGTGACTTCAACACTCGGGAAGAAGTCCCAGTGACATTGGAAGGTCTTGCCGACAAGGATACGTATTGAAGTCATCGGGATAACCTATGGCGGCTTGGTGAGAAGTCTTACCAAAAGTAACATGTCTCGGCGACAATGTTGGAGCTTTCGGGGAAACCCTTGGGTGATCGGTAAGAATTCTTACCGATAGTGATATGTCTCACCGGTGGACACTCGGAGTAACTTAAGGGTCTCGGTGTGAAGTCTTAGTGATGAAGGATTGTATTGGTGACAATGTAACACTCGAAGACATCGGGGAGACCCTTGGCTAAAAGACTTGTTTCAATATGATGTCTAATCGAATATCAGAAGTCTCGCCAACAACATGTGGGGTCATCGGTTCGGTGTGACTCTTGGCGAATAGTTGTTTTGGGATAACATGGAAGCCTCGGTAAGAAGTCTTTCCAAAGGTTGATTCTCTCACCGATAGTGGAACACATCGATATGACTTAAAGGCTTCGGTATGAAGTCTTGGCAAAAGTAGTAAGTCTAGCTGACAAGATAGACTCGGGGTGACTTGGAACTTGCGGGGTGATGTCTTGTTGAAGGGTATTTGTCTTGCCAATAGGAATGCGATGGATGTCAGAAGTTTCAGTATGACTTTGGAACCATGATATGATCTCCTAGCGAATGTGGAATGTCTGCCTGATGGTAGGTCTTCAGTATGACTTAAAGGCATCAATATGATGTCTTGGCGAAGTGTGATTATCTCGCCGATGAGGCAGTCTATTGTTGGTATGACTTGAAGGCTTGGTATAACCTTTGCCTAAGTCTTGCCAACAGTGACATCAGTATAACATAAAGGGCTTGATATGATCTCTCAACGAATGACTAAATTCTTGGTGACTAAGGAACATTTCAGAATGACTTATGAGCTCGGTGTAATGTCTAGGCAAAGAGCAATAGTCTTGCCGACTGATGAGCTCTTTGGAATAGCTTGTGATCTTTGGAGTGAGGTCTTGGTGACATGGTGAAGTCTTATCAATAGCTCTCTAGACCCGATGTAACCTCTTGCTGATAGTGAAGCCTTGGCGGTATCGATTGTAAGGACTTGTGGCATCGGGGAGACACGGTTAGTGTCTCACCGACATGCGACACAAGTTGATTGTTTGTTGACCGTTTGGGTGAATGTCCTACATGGTGTGACCTGGACGTATTATCTTCCATGCAAGGAAGTGGAAACATCTACATTGTTGAGCTGGATGATTCGATAGTTGTGATCCAATAGTTGGAAACAAACCATTTCATAGAGCCGAAGCCGAAGAGAGAGCTAATAGATGTGAAGGTCGAGAGGCTGGTTGTATGGCCAAGGGACTTGAGGCCTAAACAGAGGAGAAGAGAGAGCTCCTGATCAAAAAGCATGCTTTTGATTTCTCTTAAGTTGATCTACACTGTATATGTGATGATATTGTAACAGTGTGAAGATTGTTTAGTTTGAGAGGGTGATCAGAAACTATACAAGGATATTTGTTGCTACCATTTGTATCTAGAATGAACAAGATGTAATCTTTGAAAAGGCTAAGAGCCTGAAATTGTATTGTAACCATTTTGTTGCTAAATAATACAATGGCTCGATCTTTGGAGTGTGGGGTTTTTTATCTAAAAGTATTTTTTCCCACATAAATCTTTGTGTTTTGGTTTTTTGTTTCATCTTTCATGTCTGTTGGTTCATGTAGTAGAATTTGTTAATGCTTACTGTTGAATTTACATGTGTTTCTCTCAGATGGATCAATGTGCGAAATAAATTGTTTATGTTTCCACATTAGGACATAGTTGTCCATGTCTTTGAGGTAACCTAATTGAATTAAAGTTACTGAAGGCACTATTGTTTGGAGTTTTCATTAGATGCGCTCCCAAATTTCCTAACAAGTGGTATCAGAGCCTTCTTTTGGTTGTTGATTCTAGATATTTCTCTTGTGAATATTTCTTAGCTTGATAAGTTGGAAGATATCTAGAGGAATGGACTGATGTATTGATCCTTTGATGAGTGGAAGCCTTGTGGTATTCTGAGACAGCATGTAGCTTGAAGGATGGTCAAGATGGAAAAGGGAGTTGATCATGTTGTGATCTGTGTCTCCTGGCTAGTAGAGGTATAACCTTGGAGTATGAGGTGGATTCTCCTACTTTGTGGTTGTGTCACAATAAATCTTTCATATTGGTGTCTATGTGATAGGCTCCTGGGTGATATGGAGAAGCCTAGATTATTTCTCAGTCATAGAAGAGAGTGCTTATGCTAGGTGGTGATTCCTGGTGTTGGAAAGCACTGTTTCCTTTTAACCTCAAATGCTTGAAGACTATGGAGTTAATCATTAGATGATTTGCAAGCTTCTGAAATAGCCTTTCTCTCTTTCTCAGATGCATGTACATGGTGGTGGTTTAAAGTTGGCCTGAAAGGGGCCTAGATTCTCTTGAACGGTTGTTTTCTTTCTAAGGATGATTTGTACTTGCATGGCTCTATGGTTTTGTAGGTTTTACATGGTTAAGCAAAACTTGTGATCACGTGGAGTTGTTAAGCTATTGTCTAGATAATGGCCTTTTGGGGTGTTGCTGGATGAGATAGTTGTAGGTCTACATGCATGCTTGGTGCATGGTTTTGAGGAGGTATGACTCCTTCTCTGCATGGGAGTGTTGGTAAGTGTCTTGTCACTTAGCATTCTTGTGGTAATGCTTATGGGTTCCTTGATTATGGTGCTCGTTGTGGACATGATTGGCAAATTAGATTTGGTATGATCTGGTGTTTGAGTCATGTTGTCCACGTGGTTATTCTCTTTGATATCTCAGTGTTGTAGTTTTCTATGTGATAATGGGTTTTCATGTTCGATGGTTGTGATCTACGAGTTATGTGGTTGATGGATTGGCTACCCACTGGTTGCAATGAGATAACTTGGATGTGGACTGTCTTTATCCATGAGGTTGATTCATTGATGGTGCAAATTTGTTAACTGGCCTTGTCTATGGTCACTTGTGCATTGGTGTGATTGCTTTGAGATGAGAGGATGGATATTATTGAGTACCTAAATAGTCAGTTATGGGAACCTGAAGCAGTTGGTCATGGTGCTTGGAGAGCTCGAGTGTCACCTTTTCAGTGGGAGCTCTAGCAATGACTGTGGATTCATCACATGGTGGTGAATGGTCTTCTTTAGTGTTGTAGAAGGGTTCTTACACTTTTTCTTTTGCATGGACATTATTTGAAGATGTGCAACATCTTGGAACCATGGAGGATGCTTGGAGTCTTTGGCTAAGGTGTTGGTGGTGCTTGATAGGTGATGTTGTTTTTTTAGTCTATTTGCTTTATGTCATGGTATACTCTTGCTTTTACAATGGATTTTTGGCATTGTGCATTGTACTTGAGACAATGGTGAGGTCACTTGAAGCATGGTATCTCCTATGGGGATGTGTAGATCATGGTGTCAGGATAAGTTCTCGATTCAGATGATTGGAGCTTTGACAATGGTCTGGTAATTCTTTGTGTATTGGGTGCTTTCATTATTTTCTTGATACTTCATGATAGTGCAGTAATGCAGTTGAAGTTTAGCATGAGATGATTGGTTGCTAGTACTCATGGATACATGGATAATAAGGTGAGGTTGTTCTTCTCTTATGAGAGATGTGTTGTTGCTTGTTACTCTTGTTAAAAAAATTTAGCAGAAAGTCTGAGAAGCCTACACCTAGGTTGAACGTGAGTTCAATAAGAGACCTATGAGGAGATTACTCTTGGATTAGTCATGATGGCTTATATCTATTGAAGGAGTATTCTTGTTCCCACTCTTGGTCTACTCGGCAATTTATCTTAAAGGTATTTGGCCCATTATATTTTTCAAATGTGTTTTATTAAGTTCACTTTCATGATATGGATCTTGAATTACTGTTTTAACTTTTGGATTTGGAGGATTCATAGTGGAAGTTGTACAGTTTGTGTTATCTCCTTGAGATTTTGTGTTATGTCATTTACTGATGAGAATTGGTAGGAGATGATGTATGGGCTGATTTCCTAAAATGGGAAATGTTTTAGCTTGATCTTCTTTGAGAAGCTTACATCCATATTGATTACATAATATTAGAAGTTGGTTTGATCTTGGTGATTGAACGGATGGATGTTGTTAAGGATTTCTTTTTGGGATGTCAAGAAGATCATTCTTGACATAGCTGGCTATTAGAAGTGTATGTAGGAGGATGTTCTACAGGAAGATGATGGGCAGAGTTTCTCTCTGTGGCCATGAAGGTTTGTAGTGAGAGAAATGTTTCTTGTAGCAGTTTGTTGCAGGTTGTGCATGTCATTGTTGATATTTCCTTGGTACTACATGGTTACTTTTTTCTATGTGTTGTTATAGGTAAACTTCTGATGTCTTTGGATTACTCAGACAGTGGGAGTTCCTGTTGTGTTTTGTCTTCTTCGACTAGTTGGCACTTGGAGCTTGTATTTGTTGTTAATGAGTTGGTTCTGATTTGGCATAAGTTTACTAATGTTGATATCTATTGAGGTATGTAAGATTGGATGGTATAGCATGAGCTGTGGGTGTTATTTTCAGTCACGTGGGTTTATCAGTTGGATGGAAGTAGTCAGTCTAATTAATGTTCTAACTGGTGTTGTTTATCTTGTTTCTGGAGAATGACTTCACTGTTGTGTTCTGTTTGAAGCTTTGAAGTTGATATTACATCTGTATAGTGTTTGAGCATAGTGAAGTGGTAGCAGTATCTTGTTGGAGATATCGCTAGGATCTTTTGCTTGTGTACATTGGAATGGTGCTTATACGCCTTGGCTTTGTATCCTTCTTCCACATGTGGCATGTTCGAAGATGACAGGATTGTTGCCTAAATGGTGAACATCTTGGATGTTGGAGCAAAATTCTTGATGGAGCATGAGAGCATGTTGAGATCTATGTGGTTTCCTGGAAGACTGGAATCGGTTGTTTTGTTGGACAGTGAGTTGCAGTTGGATACCTAGTCTTTGTTGTAGATTGTCTAATGGACTGTTATCTATGGAATCATGTTGTTTGGGTGTCTTGAGTATTGCAGGGTTTGAACTAGTGGAGCTAGTGTGATCCTAGTTTTTGGTTGCTTTAGAGGTGCCTGTGTGATCTTCGTCAAGTGGGAGATTGTAGGAATTGTTGCCTCAATCTCACAGGCTAGAATCTCTAGAAGAGAAAATTTGGTGTGACATTTCTTTGGTCTAGCTGACTGGCAGTTTGGGAACCTTGTGAAATATTATGGTCGCTGTGACCTTGCAGAAGTCTTGCCGAACTCTTTCACTTTGGAGTCTATCACTGTGATGTAAAGTAGTCATTGTAACTTCTCACCGTGTGGAGATCTCTAGCTGACAGGCCATTCAATCAGGCATCGGGGAGACTCATAGTGACCGGGGGCTTCGGAGTGACTTCAACACTCGGGAAGAAGTCCCAACAACATTGGAAGGTCTTGTCGATAGGGATACATACTGAAGTCATCGGGATAACCTATGGCGGCTCAATGAGAAGTCTTATCGAAAGTAACATGTCTCGGTGATAGTGTTGGAGCTTTCGGGGAAACCCTTGGGTGATCAGTAAGAAGTCTTACCGATAGTGATATGTCTCACTGATGGACACTCGGAGTAACTTAAGGGTCTTGGTGTGAAGTCTTAGCGATGAAGGATTATCTTGGCAACAATGTAACACTCGAAGACATCGGGGAGACCCTTAGCTGAAAGACTTGTTTCGATATGATGTCTCATCGAATATCAGAAGTCTCGCTGACAGCATGTGGGGTCATCGGTTCGGTGTGACTCTTGGCGAACAGTTGTTTCAGGATAACATGGAAGCCTTAGTAAGAAGTCTTGCCAAAGGTTGATTCTCTCGCTGACAGTGGAACACATTGATACGACTTAAAGGCTTCAGTATGAAGTCTTGGCAAAAGCGGTAAGTCTGGCCAACAAGATAGACTCGGGGTGACTTGGCACTTGTAGGGTGATGTCTTGTCGAAGGGTATTTGTCTTGCCGATAGGAATGCGATGGATGTCAGAAGTTTTGGTATGACTTTGGAACCACAATATGATCTCTTGGTGAATGTGGAATGTCTGCCCAATGGTAGGTCTTCGGTATGACTTAAAGGCATTGATATGATGTCTTGGCGAAGTGTGATTGTCTCACCGATGAGGCAGTCTATTATCGGTATGACTTGAGGGCTCGGTATGACTTTTTCCTAAGTCTTGCCGACAGTGACATCGGTATAACATAAAGGGCTCAATATGATCTCTCAGCAAATGACTAAATTCTTGGTGACTAAGGAACACTTTGGAATGACTTATGAGCTCGGTGTAATGTCTAGGCAAAGAGCGATAGTCTTGCCGACTGATGAACTCTTCGGAATACCTTGTGATCTTTGATGTGAGGTCTTGGTGACATGGCGAAGTCTTAGCAATAGCTATCTAGACTCGATGTAACCTCTTGCTGATAGTGAAGCCTTGGCAGTATCGATTGTAATGACTTGTGGCATCGGGGAGACACGGTTAGTGTCTCACCGACATGCGACACAAGTTGATCATTTGTTGACCGTTTGGGTGACTGTCCTACGTGGTGTGACCTGGACGTATTATCTTCCATGCAAGGAAGTGGAAACATCTACGTTGTTGAGCTAGATGATTCGACAGTTGTGATCCGATAGTTGGAAACAAATTATTTCATAGAGCCGAAGCTGAAGAGAGCTAATAGATGTGAAGGTCGAGAGGCTGGTTGTATGGATGAGGACCTTGAGGCCTAAACAGAGGAGAAGAGAGAGCTCCTGATCAAGAAGCATGTTTCTAATTTCTCTTAAGTTGATCTGCACTGTACATGTGATGATATTGTAACAGTGTGAAGATTGTTTAGTTTGAGAGGGTGATCAGAAACTATACAAGGATATTTGTTGCTACCAGTTGTTTCCAGAATGAACAAGATGTAATCTTTGAAAAGGCTAAGAGCCTGAAATTGTATTGTAACTATTTTGTTGCTGAATAATACAATGGCTCGATCTTTGGAGTGTGGGGTTTTTTATCTAAAAGGATTTTTCCCCACGTAAATCTTTGTGTTCTGGTTTTATGTTTCATCTTCATGTCTATTGGTTCGTGTAGTAGAATATGTTAATGCTTGTTGTTGAATTTACATGTGTTTCTCTCAGATGGATCAATGTGGGAAATAAACTGTGTATGTTTCCGCATTAGGACATAGTTGTCCATGTCTTTGAGGTAACCTAATCGAATTAAAGTTACCGAAGGCACTACTATTTGGATTTTTCATTAGATGTGCTACCAAATTTCCTAACAAGATGATCCCCAAGGATAGTTTACCCAATTACAGGGTATTGGAGGTGGTGCCTATGGCCAAGGTATTTCCCATTTATTATTGTTCCAATTGGGTTGGGGTCTCCAGTTAGGATTGGAGTTCTAGCCATAGGAAAATTTTCCTCTAGTTCTTTGATTTACAACATTTACTTCTTCCTCAACTAGGATTGTTCTTTTCTTGAAATTCTTGATGGAATTCAAAAGCTCACATTGATTGGTGGGGTGATTTTTTTATACACTTGACAAATTTCAATCTTGTCAACTTTTTCCAAGGGACATTCCCTTAGCAAATGTTTGTTTTAGCACCTAGGGCAGTAAATAGAAAAAAAAATTAGGATTTCATGTTTTGGCCTATTTGTTGTCTAAGGTGGTGTTTAGCTAAACAAGAATTTTGGTTTTGAAGTTGGCTAGCTCTTCACAAAGTTTTCTTATGTCATTGGAACCTTTAAAGAGAGTGGAATTCTTGATTCCTCCTCAATTTTGAGAGAAATTATTACACAATTCCATAATATCATCCAGTCCCAATTGGGACACGTCTCCTTTTCTCATTAAGTCCAAGCTCCTCTGAGCTTTTTCATTGAGACCTTTAAGGAATAGGGTCTTCAGAATATCAAAACTAATAGCTTCTCCACCACAGCGTTTGGATAAGAAGATAAACCTATCTAGGTAATCCTCTAAACTTTCATCCTCATTTTTCCCTATCTTGAAAAATTTCTCTTCCCTATCACTGACCCTACAGTAACTTTGGTATTTATCTAGAAAAAAAAACTCCATTTCATCCTAGGTTGTTATCAATTGAGAAGCTAATCCCATAAACCAGCGCATGGTTGAATCTTTCAAAGTGGAAGAAAAAATCTTCAGTTTCAGATTATCATTCTTGTAGTCATATGTCTGACACAAGACTTTAAACTCAAATAGAAATTGATTAGGGTCCTCAGTAGACAAACCTCGAAAGGTTGGCAAGAAGGTTGGTGAGATATTTTTCATTGTCATTGTTAGCTCTCAAAAACGTAGGCAGAATGCCTCAAGAGGCTGCCAATCTCTTGGTACGCTTCAGGGTAACAGACAAGGTCAAGAGAACTCAACCTTCTACTCTTCAGGTGCTGCCAAACCTAGGCGGGTGTACCTTTCTGAATTGGGAAGACTTAACTTATGATTATCCCTCTTGCAATGATTTTTCCACAATGGCAGATGGAAGTGAACAAATGAAATCAAACTTGACAGCAATAGTAATCTTCTAAACTAAATCCTAAAATGCTTATTTAACAAATATAAAGAAACAAAATGAGTTCAAAATGATGAAGTGCAGAGACCAGTGCCTTATTGGGTATTCGGAGTCAAATGAAATCAAGATGAGCAACACTCTCTAGAGAAAACTCAAATTATCTAGCATACATTCTGTTTACAACTTGTATAAACATGCAATATTGTAATTACGAAGCTCTACTTGAACAATCCAGATGATTCTCTCTGATTACTGTGATTAACTAAAAGGATTTAATCTTTGCTTGAAAGAACCAATCAATCAATCACATAGATACAGCAAATGTGCACTGATGAATTATATATAAACTTGTCATATCAATTCAAAAAACCAGAAAGCCTCAATCTTGGAGACAGCTTAGCAATACTTTCATTAAATTCAACAAATAATTGACACCAGAGAAATGCAACAACATCAACTGATTTCATAAATACCTCCATTCTGAAATCATGCAACAATAGTCTCTGATCTGATAATTTTATTCCACTATATCTACTTGTTGTGTATCGAATATCTTATAATTGGTGGTGGTTTTACAATTACAAAATGCATATTTATACATCAGCATCAAGAAAATAAATCACATTGAAATTCCATGTCAGCCTTCCATAGAATTCGGGCTCCAATCAAGTCGGCCTGCAACGGTTTTATGAACTCACATGTCGGCCATAGTATTTGAATTTCTATTTTTCATCAGTGAAAAAATTGTGAGCCATATCGTATAGCTATGCCGAAGGCAATTGAATCGTTAATCGCTCTGCTTGGTGTTACTCTCTTTCGCCATGACATATCTGAGTTGGGAAGATATCCTATAGATCACTTTATGTTTCCCCAAGAGTTCTTTTACCTCTTGTATGTTGCTATAACATTCTGTTTGTTACATCGAAGTCATGAAGTATCCTTCTACCCCATTGCGTTTTGCTGTAACCCTGTGATATCGGGGAGACATCACGTAGACAAGTCTTTGTTTTTCTGAGAGCCCCGTGATCAAACTTGTCACCGTGACATATGGTTTTTCTTTCCGACTAGTCCATCTTGTGTTTTATCCGCAAGAGCGGAGGTCACTCACCAAGACCTCATACTAATATAATACCTTTCACTGATAAGCCTCCTCCATCGCCAGTCGGCAAGACAATTCACATTCATCAAGACATAATGTCGATACCACTTTGCTCTTGTTGATAAACCTCTTCATGCATTAGTCAGGGAGACATATTGAATTCAATAAGACACTACCCCGACGACCAAACTCATGCCGATAGGTTCCTCCTCGGTCATTGAAACAATGAAAGAGTCTTGCCGAAAGGTGAATGCACATGACCTACGATCGCTGTGACATCAAATGAGTCTTTCTAATAGGCAACACAGAGTCATGTTAGTAGAAAATGCAAAATGGGTCGGGGAGACAATGGTATTCTCATGCCGATACAGACTATGATGTGAAAAATGCAAGACCCGATGGAATAAGGGATAAATATAGGCCAAAATGCAAGTAAAATGTCATGATGGAAGGCCCTTGTGCCTATGATGAGGAGCTATATGGAAACTTAGGAGTACGAAAAATATGTAAAAACATCAGATTTTTATAGTTCCAACAGTCGTATCGTCATCTACATCAATAGCAATAGGATAAGTGAATGTGTGTTGTGGTGGAGGGTTATTATTATTGTTGGCGGAATTTCTATGGTCACCCATGATGTTGAAGGGGATGTGATCCTCTTCCAAAATTTTCTCAGTTGGGCAAGGTCCTAGATTTTGCAAAGAAATATAATCCTCAACCACTATACGTTCTCTTTCCAAGGTATGTGGGAAGGTCTCAGGTTGACCTTAATTGGTCAATTCCTCAGTAAGTTCATGATCTAAGTTTCCTTCCTCCCTACTTGTTGTTGGTATGATGATTGAGGGGGTTTTTGGTATGAATCTTCCATGGGGGCCTCATTTCCTGACCGTGCAAAAAATAAGCCAAAGAACTATTTTTATTCCTAAAAGAGGTATTCAATATATCTCCTACTAACACTAGAAAAAGAAAGGTCCCTAATAACGATGCCAAAAATTGATAGGTTGTCGTCAGGTCCTAAAAATTTAGTTAATAAACACATTAATCTATCGGTTGGGTAGTGTCCAAAGGCTATATGTAATAGAAGACATCTCAACTATCTCTCTCAAGTTTCCTAAATACCAAACAACTAAATAAAACCCTAAACTAAAACACCTCTAAACTTTGAAAGCAAGAAATCATCTATCTAGAAAACTAGAAAACATAAAACTATGAATCTAAAAAGCATCACCACTAAGCTAGAAAGCATGGAAATGATTAGTCTAAAGAATGTATAGATTGTTGAAGAAGTAAAACTCATAAAGAAACTAGGAAACATTGATCTAGTGCAAAAGATAACAATCTAGATAGCTAGCAGAAAATGATGTAACAATCTGAAACAACTAAAGGAAAGTGCTCCAAAAATTCAGAGACTACAAACTTAGCTACAACCTATAGGATTGATATTGACAACATGACATGCACATGAAAATAAATTCCAATCTCAATTATTAATTTGCTAAAAGAAAGTATAGAATGAGAAGTAAAATACTTATCTATCTAATCTATAACCCTTGAGTGGCCAACTCTCAAGCATCTCTACAACTATCTCACATCACATGCACTAGTATTCTCTAAATTACTTCATTCAGAGGACTCCATTCACATTTCTCAATAATTCAAAGAGTGGTGGGAAAAACTCATTTTATTCATATGGAAGTTTAACTAAGAAAGATATAATGGCAGCATAATGATATTCTTTTGTATTCATCATTTTCAATAGTTACGTATTTATATGAAAGCGGTTAACAAAATCCTACTTTACAGTTAATAAAGTCTTCAATAGATTATCAACAACTAATGGAATTTAAATCCCATAACATGAAATATTAATGAAGCTTGACATGAGCTATAAAGTCTTTAGAACTGAAAATAACAGAAACTATGAAGACTCGGTCCATAACGTACGCTCTTGAAATTCTGGTGCCCACTCACTTGTCTTCAATGGTATTGAAACCTATGTTAATCCCCTTTTTGAATGGAATGGTAACCGGTGGTGGAAGTTGACCTATGGAATTCTCAAGAACTAAACCATTAAATCAGCACAAATTAGCTTATTTTGACTAATTTCAAGAAATAAATATTTCACGCTTATTCATAAAAAGAGCAATTATTTATCCTAAAGGTAATCAATTGGCAAGGTAAGTTTGGTTGAAAGGTATAAGGTTGAGTATTGAGTCCATTATATTGATGAGGTTATTTTTACCTCATCACCTTTCTTCAAAGAAGGGAAAAATGTAGACACTTAAAAATGTCTTGAATGATACTACACACTTGAATCCGATATACTAACATCATTTTGTCCAAAAATTCATCGTCTTTTTGCCTATTTGATTAAATAAGCCTAGTTATTTAATTAAATGCATCATTTTCATCTATTGATCTAATTAATCTAATTAGGTTAATTCCTACCCTTTCACACTAACATTTCATCTGGTTTAATCGAATAGTGCAAATTATTTAATTTAAACCCTTTCCTTTATCTCCTCTCATTTAATTAAATAATCTAAATCATTTAATTAAATGTCACAACCCCTTTTCATTAAATAAGTTAATTATTTAATGGATGTCCTATTATTCCTCATCTTACACATTAAAATTTAGTTTTAATTACTAAATTGCTAATTTCCCCTCACATCCACTTTCTAAGGGAATATTCTCCTATTTAGCTCCAAAAAGGGAATGATTTCTTTCAAACAAACTTTCAAAGTTGTTACAAAGTGTGTTTTTTTGAATCATTCTCATCCCTTGATCTTTCCTTGATACATGCCATCTTTGATTCTCATCCATTGATGAGAATCCTTGATCCATGCCTCACCCTTCATTCCATATTGACCATTGATTGACCAAATCAATCTAAGCCATTGATTATTCATTTGCTCTTGTATAAATACATCACCATTTGGAGAGAAATGGATCCATCTTTTCATAGAAAAGTTATGCTATTGAAATTCATACTCACTTGCATCCATATTTAGCATATTGTTAAGAATTTTAGATTAATCTCCATCTATTTTAGCTTAAGCATCTATTAATGGCTTTCATTTTAGATTAGCTCACATCCATGGATTGCATCTTTGAACTTCGTTTCTATTTAGCATAGCTTGCATCCATCTCCATCAAGCATTTTAGCATTTAGCACTTAGCTTTATCATATTAAACTATTTTTGCATCCATGTTTCATTCTTATTTCATCAATTTCATTGGTTTGCATCAATAAAATCGATTGAAACAACTCATATTATCCAAAGGATTGGGAAAGGGTCGCCATTCCACATCAATATGACACCACTCCCTCAATGGGATAAGATTCAAGGTCTTAGAATAGGCTTTTCGTTATGTTTTCATGTTTTTCATGATCAATTTAATTTGTTCTTAGTCTTTTAAATTTTGAATATCCCATTGGGATCATGGCTTAGGGGATTAAATAGGGTTTAAATTCATTTGGATCTAGCATATTTATTTCATACTATGACTATGATCACAACACTTATGTCGGGAGGAGGATCTTGATATCCTAATCTTTTGGTTTCTTCAATAGGAAGTTGCTCTAAAATTTTGTGAATTCCATGCTCAGTAGTTATGTCACATCCTTGTTTAGTTAAAATCTTAAAGCCTTTGTTATAAGTCTCTTCTAGGTTGATAAGAGTATTGGCCACTTTACTAACATAAGATGGATAGGTATGCATTTGATTAGAGGAGCTAGGTTCACTCATTGTTGGAATTTTAGGCTTAGTTTGTGACTCAATTTTAGGATGTAAAAGACCAAACATCTCAAGTTGTGTTGGTTGTTTCATGGAAGGATAAAAGGATGCATTATTCTCAAGATTGTTAAAGCAATCCTTTATGAACTGATGCATGCTAGCATCATCTTCTCAAATGATTTCAACTTCACGAGGATACTCTAGGAGTTGGTTGAGCATTGTGAGGATCAATTACATTGGGATCACTTCCAAAAACACAACTTAAAAAATCAACCAAAGAAAACAAATACTTCCACATATTGTTAAAACGCTTATCCATTCTCATATTTTTAGATTTAAAACAAGTTAATTTTTTTATTACATTATGCAAAAACCTAAAAAATGCAATTTTAAAATCACACCATGCACTCATTTTATCAAATGAAGCTAAATATGTCCAAATTAAAGAAACAAAAAATTTGCAAACAAAAATAGAAATATGAGAACAGTAAACAAAAATGCAGAAATGAATGTTTTAATGCCCAAAAAATTAGAAAATGGCCCTAATTAGGGACTCATTCGCCCTAGGGTGAATGGGTCCTAGATGAGGGTTTTAAAAAAAAAAATTATAGATTTCTAAGTTAATTTCATTGGTTTCCAAATTCTAATCTGATACAAGTTATAGTTTGATTTTTCTATGAATTTAATGTTGAATACAAGTGCAAAATGTGACAAAATGACAACCTAGAAAACCTAATTTGATATGCAATTTTGTTTTAATTTTCAAATGTAAATTAATATGATGTAATTGTTAGAAATTTAGTACTTGACATATACTGTTAAATAAATAAATTAACATGCTATTGTTAATTTAATAAATAAAAAAATGGTTTTGGTAGTTATATTATCATAACTTGTTTTATACAAGAATATTGGCCTTTTAAAGGCAATACAATGTAATAGTTTGTAGTGTGATGTGAATAACAGTATTTTTAATTTGGGAGCAATATCAATTTTTTTCTTTCATTTCCATATGGCATCAGAGCAGGTTTCTTCTTGGACCTCTCTCATATTTCCTTCCATTCATTTGTTTCTTCCTCACAATGGTGTTTGCAATGGTACTGCAGTGAAGACAATGTGCAACTTCTATTGTTTTCTACCATTCTTCCATTCGTCAACAAGTGAGAAATGTATACCATGTGAAAAACCCTTTTGAATCCATCATTCATCTACATTTCTTCTCTTTCTCTCCACTGTGTTAATTCTTGCCATTGTTTGACATTCCATTCTATCCATTGTTATCATCCCAAAATATAATATATATATATATATATATGTCAATTCCCTAATCTGCTGCAAGCATATGTTCAAAATATGCAATCATGCCTCTCCATGTTCTTTTTGGGCATAGTATTCATTAGTAGTGTCAGGTGTTTGAGAGGCATTTTAAAGATTTTAATATGCAGTACATTAGTTAAGCATTGAACTCCATTTCTAGCAACATTTATGTGGAGGCTTTCAAGATATTCATTTATATGTTGTTGGCAATTAGAGCATATCAAAGGACCACTTCAAAAGGTGTGGAATAAGGAGATGTTAAAGGAATATTCATTTATGTGGTTGGTTTGTGTTTTGCACTCACACAATTGATGCACAAAAATATATCTCAAAATCACAAATTTATGTCAAGGCGTTTAGAGAACAAAAGGAAGCATTTTTTATGGGTTTTTTCTTTTATTTTTGAAAATTTAAGGACACATTTTATTCAACACAAAATGGATAAATTAATCCTTTATGAAAAAATTGATGGAAATGATTTTCATAGTTGGAAAATTCAAATTCAATTATTGTTAATTGAAAGAGATCTCTGGGAAATTATTGATGGTACAATTCCAAAGCCAACAGATGCAAATGAGCTTCAAAAATGGAAGGTAAAAGATAAGAAACCATTGGCTATAATTGGTCTCATTTTATCTAAACCTTATTTGCATCATGTAGATTTTAAAAAATCTTATAAGTATGCCTGGGAAACATTGAATACTTTGTTTGGATTAAAAGTTGATAGTGCAGAAATAACTATAAAACAAAAGTTGTATGGTTTGAAAATGGAAGAAGATGAATATATAGTGTCTCACATCAGTAAATTTTGTTCCTTAATAAATCAGTTGGCTAGTATAAATGAAGAAATAAAGGAAAATGATGCAAAATCCATTATTTTAAGTAGTATGCCAAATAGTATGTCTCACAAGGTATTCACCTTAAGAAAAATCAATCCAAGTCTAGAAAGTATTATATCTGCATTCATTGATGAAAGAAACAAACATGTTTCAGAAGAAGAAGTTGCATTAACTGCACAAAACGAGGCTAGTACTTCTTACAAAAAATCCAAACATATGACGAAGTTCAAACATGCAAGTGGCACATGTTTCTATTGTAAAAAGACTGGACATGTAGTACTAAATTGTAAACAGAGAGCACAGGATCTTCTTGATGGAAAGTTGCAAGATAATGTGTTGATAGTTGAAGTCCAGAGGACCACACTTCAAGTGGTGAAGAAATTCCACATCAAAGTGATGAATAATATGTATACTAATTTCTAGTTTTCATCTATGTCAGTACTAAGGGGGCTGTTAGAAATTTTGTACTTGACATATAGTGTTAAATAAATAAATTAACAAGCTATTTTTTTATTTAATAAATAAAAATTTGGTTTGGTAGTTATATTCCAGTAACTTGTTTTATACAGGAATATTGGCCTTTTAAAAGCAATACAATGTAATAGTTTGCAATGTGATGTGAATGACAGTATTTTTAATTCGGGAGCAATCTCAATTTTTTTCTCTTTCATTTCAATAGTAATGCTATGTAAATGATATGCAAAATGATTAACTTCTTTTATATTTTTTCAGATTTAAAAAATGTAAAGATGCAATCCTAAAACCCTTAAATGAAATGCAAAGTTAAATGCAAACTAGACACCCTAAATAAGACTCAATTCAATGCAAAGAGATGCAAATGAATGCAAGATCTAAATCTAGGGTGCAAATGGACTCCAAAATCAAAAAATGCAATGATCAAACTCAGGTTCACCACAATGAAAAAGGGTGAAAAATGGGGCTATATGAAAGGGGTTTCACCAAAATGATAACAAATAACCCTATTCTCCACTATTTCATTCAAGAAATGGGATCCAAACAATGAAGTGATTGTCAACCAAAAGGTAAGTCAAATCAAGGTATAAATCAACAAATTTCTCATTTATGCAAGGAAAAGGGTATGAGCTAAATAGCACTTTGGGGAGAAATATTAAAACCATCAAACAAACTCCAAAATGCAAACTATAAGATGCAAATGAAAGACTGTACTCAAAACTGTTGGAAACAACAATCAAAAGGTAGATCTGGAAAAGGGAGAATGGTGTGTACCGGTCACCAAAAGTCACTTTTTGAAGCTCAATGAGGACTCATTCACCCTATGGTGAATGGGTCCTAGCTAGGGCTCTGCAAAAATCCTTTCTAGGTTCTGTTTTGTTTTGTCTACACTCCCAGATTCTTGATTCTCGCTATCGAATAGCTAAAAAATAAATCTTGTAGAAGAGTTTTTGTGAAATGACAACTTTTCTTGCAACTTTGATAACTTTGCAAATTTCTTCAATTTTTCTCTTCAAAAGATCTTTCTCCTAAAAACCTGCAATCATGCATCAAAGAGAGAAAAATGTTGTTTGGTAGGTGAATGGGGTTTTTCCTTGGTCAAACCCCATTTTAGTATTTAAACTTTGCAATGAAATAAAATAGCATGAAGGGATGATGAATGAACAAGCAATGTCACAACTCACCAAAAATTTCTTTGAACCTTGGATTGTAGATCTACAACTTGCACGAATTGGATTCAATGGATGTGAATCTTGATCATGAAACTTGATTTGAAACAATGCATTTGAATACTTGAATAGATCTTGAACTCTACATCACCATATTAGCTCAAACAACATGCATGATACAAGATGACTTTGACATGATAATAGGAATCTTGTTTGCTGCAATAATCTTCAATAAATCTGGTCTTGAATCTCTCTTGATATCATAAACTTTCCATAGGGATGCTTGCATAAAAACACTAGGATGAAACATAGTGAAATGACCTCTTATTTATACATATCTTAACATTAATTCCCAAAATTCAAATATCCAAGCCAACATCTGAATACACATTTGAAATCATTGAAAAACTACCAAAAAAATATTTTAAATTAGGGTCCTAGGTCTAAGCGAGGACCCATTCGCCCTACTAGGTCAATTACCTAGGACACACATTCTTCAAGGATAAGTTTTATGTTATATCATTAATTAATATCATGTTTTCTCCTTTAAAAATTGCAATTAATTAAGGCTTGGATTTGAATTAAAGGGATCGATTAAGGAAAATTAACCTCAATTAATTAGTGAATCCCTAGATTAGTGTGAAAGTGTAAAGGTACACCTTAAAACACCAAAAATAAGGCACAATTAAGTCCATTTTAATTAAAAGGCCCTAAAATTAATGTGAATATGTAAAATACATATTACAACACTAAATTAAGGCATAATTTAGTTCATTTTTATAATTATTTATTTATTCCCAAATTAAGTGTGAAAAAGGGATACTTTTTCCTACACTACAGGGACAAGGATCCATTGGCATTAGGGTGTCATTACAACAAGCATTGAAGATTTGTAAAAGTTTCAGCATCAAGCCTCAGGCTTACCTTGTATCACTTTCTAAAGAGAAAAGAGTTAGTCATTTTTAGCTAAGTCTAATCGGGATTTGGATTTTGAGCTTGAGGCTTACTCTTTGCTGCAAGGGATCAGACTTTAGGCTTTGGTCATACCTTATACCAAATGCCTTAAAAAAATAAAGGAAGTCTGAGTTAAGTTTAAAAGGCATCAGACTTCGGGCTTAGGTCATACCTCATACCAAATGCCTTGAAGAAATGAAGAAGGAATAGGTTAAGTTTGAGATGGCATAATTCATTAGTGTTAAGACTTAATTCTTACCTTTTGGGTGTCAGAGATCGACCCTAAGGCTCATTCCTTAACATAATGATAAGTATGAAGTAAATTTTAGTAAATTTTGAAAGGGTGTTGGACATTAGGCTTGGAAGCTAAGGCTTACAACTTAACATAAATTCAAGGATGTGGAAAGAAAGAATTTTGAATGCCAGTACCCAAAAACGTTTCAGGGATCCAAGATTGGCCTTAAGGCTTATGCCTTAACATAGTGTTAAGTATGAAGGATGAGGGAGACCCAAACCCCAACACCCCAAATGGTCTTGGAGTTCACAAGTTGGTGTTAAGGATTATGCCTTGCCGGGAATGTTAAGAAAGGGGTATGATGAAACCCTGAACCCCAACACCCGAAATGGTCTCAATGTTCATGGGTTGGTGTTAGGGCCTTTTCCTTAACATGGAATAGAGGAAAGGGAAAGGTGAAACCTTGAGCCTTAACACCCAAAATAGTTTCATTATTTGTGAGTTGGATTTGAGGTTTAAGCCTTAATAGTTTGTTGGTATGCCGTAAGAAGTATGTCTAAAGGTTGACACCCGAGAGAGTTAAGTTTGACAATGCTTCAAAGGATTGTTTCAAAATTCACGAGTCTATAGGTTGGATTTCACCTTAATACAAAGGCATGAAAGCAATAAATAGGAATTAGCGACCCCTATCCTATGACAACTTAAAGCACTATTTGAAGTCTCGCACTTTGATGTAAAGGAGGGAAAATGGTAAATGGTAAGGCTAGTGGCCAAACCCTGACTTGCATAAAGAGAATTAGACATTGCATTTTAGTATTTAATGAAAGTAGAAACTAAACCTAATTCTAAACTCACAACACATATAAACCTCAAAAAAAAATGCAATAAATTAACTCAAAACTGCTGAAAATGTCTCATGCTCCTCATTCAACATCTCTTGAATTGTTACAATAACAAGGTATCAATTAAGAACAACTGAAAATACATTCATTTGAAGCAATATAGGCTGATTAATTCCAATAAAAATCTGATCCAAAACTGATAAGAAATAGCAAGAACCAATTACAAAGTTTTTCCTATTAGGGTTAGAAGGCAGATATCTAAAAGTTAAAATTAGATTTGATCAATAAAACATAGAAATAAAACACAGAAAAATTATAGCAGCAATAAGACAACACAAAGAATTTAACGTGGTTCACCCAATATGGGCTACATCCACAAAACCGCAGCCATCCAATTATTTTATTATCCAATGCAAAACATATTACAATCTCGCGAATAATGCTATCCAACAACTCATCCCAACCGCTTATAACAAGCTTTTTAGAAGCTTCCAGAATTAGGGTTCTACAAAGTTAGTTTTTTCTTCACCACATACCAACATTATAGAGTGTACAATATAGCATGATCAATCACCACATACCAACATTTCCTTCAACCAAACTTCTTTCACAAGTTTTTTTTCTCCTACAACTTGCAAATCCTCAATTGAAACCTCTACTAAAACTCAACCATGGATTCTCCAATCCATTTGCTACTACAAATACCTCTTCAAACCTGCAAAAAAATATTACTTTTTCCTCTCCCATCAAAAATATATGCCTTCAGATGATGAGCTTCAAATCTAGCAGCCACCACCCCCACCCCCAAAAATGACAAAGTAAAGCATTTAAATTAACTCCTCAACTTTCCTGTAACTCCCAATTTTCTATGCTTGGAAATAGACAATATGCTTTCAAAAATGAATTAAAAATAATTAAATATTAAAAAGGAATCTTTTTCCTAACCTTCATCCATGATTGGCCAAGAAAATTAGCCACTTCCTCACAAATAGGGGCCTCAAAGTAGAAAAAGCCAAACCACATGCTCTTGGGTGTCTAAATTCTTCATGCAAAAGTTTAGGAACAATAGATTAGCTATTATAACTTGTAACTCCCAAAATCCCATTCCCAAGAAGGTATATTTGAATATTTTTTTCCTTTTTGAACTTCAAAACTCAAAATTTGCATCCTAAATTGTCTCCAACACCACAATTTTTACAACAATAAAATAAGGCCAATTATTTAATTTCATATTTTGGCCTTAATGTCACATTTATGTCTCACACAAAATTATTAAAATAAAATTTAAATCACTCCTTTTTTTGGTTGATGTTGATCACAGTTTCACCTATGATGCTCCTGCATCAGTCTTATTTCTTGAGGCCTTCAAATCATGTCAATTATGAGGTAGAAGGTAAAGGGTAAGGCTGGTGGCCAAACCTTGATAGGTGAAAAGAGCTTCGAACATATGTGTTCTAACTTTCTTGGTAAGCTCCACTATGCACTCCAAGCATGAGGTAAGGGGGATTAGTGATCCCTAACCCTCGACAAGCATGAAGGAAGAAGTAATCCGCCATTCTACAAAATGCTTGCATTGACTCAAGTTGACCAATGCAGGTATGTGAGATAGTGACACGTGGCAAGAGATGATTTCTCAAATGAATGATTCACATTAATGTTTTGAATCATTGGAAGATCTACAACTGAAATTAAAGTAGGTCAAATCGGATGGGGATTTTTTAAAGCAAGATCTAGTAATTAAGATGCGCTAGATCATGGTACAAACTTCAAGATTGATGGCTTGCATTCAAAGGCTCGATTGTGTCAGTGGTTAGGTGAATGGAGCTAGGGCATGAAAAATGATATGTCAACTCCAGGAAACATTCTTGTAAAGGAATGAAGGAAATGGACACGACCATCAATGCAAAAGGTCATCTAAGCTAAATGATATCGAGCAAATGGGGATAGAGGATTAAATGTAGATCAAATTTAGAAGAGGTCGATCATACAAGAAGATGGAATTTAATGTAAAACAAACCCTAGTTTATGATACACCAAAAATTGTAGGTGTAATGAATTGGGTCAGGGGTGCACGGCTTGAGGTGTGGAAGCTTTTCAATGAACAAAAGAGGAGTGGAGTTCACTTTGTGGAGAAAAGGAAGGATGGCATGAGCTTCAAGAATGGGAGAGAATGAAGCTAAAGGAAATAGAGAAGGTAGTGACAAGGATGGGACTTTTCCCAAGCTAGGGAGGTTGGAATGCACAAAATCACACTACCATTTTAGGTTTATTGTTTGAGGTAATTCATTTATTTGGGTTTCCATAGAGGAAAAAGGATTGGGGAGAAAAATCAAAGGCTCAAGACCCCATCTCACATCCTTGGAAAATAATTATGTAGGTATGGAAGTCTATCTTTAGCTGGTTTTAAACATACCCACCTAGTATTTCATACATATAGATGCATTTGCATATTGGAACCTATCATGTGTATTGGGGGAATTGGTTGTGTATTTCATGTATTATTTTAGTGGGGTAATATTTGGGAGTTCTGGTTATACCCAAATTGTATCCATGAGTGTTTGGGGATTGTGTTTAGAATTTTTGGCTTCCATCGACCATTCCATTGGTCTCAAATGAAACCATTGTTCATAAGCCATCATATGGAAATTTTAATGTTATCCCTAAATGAATAGAGCTTTGGTTTCTACGTCTTTCTTGATCTTCAAACACCAGTAACAGTAACTTATATATAATTTTTTGAACCATAATAATTGGTAAAAATAGTGGGTTTCAAAATGCTTTGTTCAACAAAAATTGAGTATCTCACTCATCGAACTGTTTCACAATTACTTAGATAAATATTGTCTTGAAATGCTATTTTATATTATCTAAATGGAAGACCCTTTTCATCATCATGGGGCTAAAATATTTCTTGCTTGGGGGTTTGGCTAGAGCTCACAAGGCTTCATGATGCCAATATGGTCAAGTGGAGACCAAGTTTTTTTTTTTTGAGTTATATCATTGTTGTTACTAATTTCATGGCTAGAGATGGTCATCAAACATTTCACTAAACTAGGATTGCTACCTTGAAGAGAAAAAGATATATTAATTCTAGACAATAAATTGCCATGCATGTGTGATGTGCATTGTTTATGAGTAAACTATCTTTATAAAAATTTTGCATATCTTGAAAGGATTCTTGGGATGAAACAAGATCCTTAGAAAGTAAGCAACATGAAACTTTAAATCTAGTATTAAATTTTCCTAGCCTTAATACTCAATATATTCAGATTTAGCAAGGGAATAATATTGCAAGATGCCCTCAAATATCTTTCAACCACTTATTGATCAACAAAATAAGGGAAATATAAGATATTATTACCAAGATCCTCATATTACATTATTATGTTAATACACAGATTCAACTCGTATTATGCTTGACTGAGTTTTGTCAAATTATTAGGGGATCAATTTTATACCATTATGTGCTTAAGGTATCCTTAACGAGTCTTTTGATCCCCAGCTTCACCTAAGTGGGTGGAAATCGACTATGAAACTGTCAGGGATGACCCTAGAAAGGGTTGTGTACTCACTCATTTAGTTCATAAATAAAATAATAGAGGCATAGGATGTATTGGAGTAGAGAAATGTGTTTGGCATATATCAATGTTATTGGGTTATGAGTGTCACAGAGGTAGATTCATTTTTGAAAGTAAGGGTTATAACCCTTGTGTTAGTCAACCAAGCATATGATGGTTGAATTGTCTAGAAAGATTCAATATGTGGATTGTTTGTTAACCTTTCACTATGTAATCTTATTAATGTTATATGTTGACCTTTGTATTATTTGTATTAAAACCACAAATTCAATTATAATCATATATTTAAGATATGATATGGCCACCTTCATCCTAGACTATACTTGGTTTTTTTTTTTCCAAGTGGTTCTTCAATAGTATTACAATTGGGACTGTTAACCACTATTCTTTGTAGTAAAAAGAGAATTCCTTGTAAATTAACTATTGTTGATCATTTTATGTAATTACTACTATTTTGAGTAAGTCGTGATGTAAACCTTGTTCTTATGTGTGATTGTTGATCAATCAAATATGGGTTGGGTGAACTCAAGTTGTCGAATTCCAGAGCCTCTATGCAATACATAGGCAAGACCGTTAGAGATGAACCGTCCAGGACTAGCTATGGACCTAGGTCTTGTTCTATGATTATTATTTTGAGATTACTATTGATATATATTATATTGCATAACATGTGACTTGAACTATGTTTCAGATTGTTAATTAGTTGGTAGAACTAATTAGTTCTATCTTGGTGATGTGGATTTCATGTCTCCACTTGAACCCGACCATGATGGTCACAATAGTAGTTTAACTAACCAAGTTCTTTTAATCGATTCGTCAAATTTAGTTATGCTTCATGAAGTGCATGTATAGGAAGCAACCTTTTGTGAATTATGCAGATGTTTGTGATCAAAGTTTGAAATTTGTGTTTTTTACTTAACTGTAATTTGGTAGAAAATTTGTGGGCATTACAGGTTCACACATTTTTTATGTCTATTTTCGTGGAACCAAGAGAGTGGTCAATTCCCTCTATATCATTGAACTTGGTTATCTAGAGAGAGATCATGGTATTCTCACAACAACTAACATTTTAATTATTTATTTTTTAGTTGACTAATCTCATATAGCAACTATCCCACCAACTTCTTCAATTTCAATGTTAACTTGTTAATTTTAATAAATTATAGATGGTTTTCCACCTTTTATCCTTAAAAAAACTTATTTGATCTTCAATAACTCCTAAAAAAAAGCCTGACTTCATCACATGCTTTAAGTTCCTTTCTCATTGAAATCTACCTATATTTTATCATGTCAAGTTCTTTCTAACATTCCTCTTCATCCACTTCTACTTACAGAGTTCTACATATCTTTCTAACTCAAACATTTTTATCAACATCTATCTTCATTATTACAATTTCATTAAAACCTTTAAACTCATTCTAATCATTATTTTTTGGATCTACTTCTACTCTTATAATATTTAAAACCAATAATATTCTTCAACCTTTCCTTCTCTCTTATTTTAAGAATTTCATTTTTTTTAACAATTACCATCTAACACTTAGTTTAAATAATAAATAAAAACTATTTAATCTTCCTCATATCCATTATCCACATATATATTAAAATGAAAGTTTCTAAATATGGTTGATTCATTCTCTCTATTTAATTTAAATTTATTTTTTGTCTTTGATGCATATACTAGACCTTCGATAAATGTATTGAAAAAAGAGTGTTAAAAAGTAATTTGTTAGGCTTATATAATCCTTTAGAATAAGGAAGATATTTTAAGGGCCTCCTAGATTTTAATTTTTTTAATCATAAAAAAAGTTCTTGTCATGATAAAAGTATTCTTAGAAGTTTCTTTCTACATAAATTAATATAAAACTGCTATTTGTGACCTATGACAATATAAATAGTCAAAAACTTAATCTATTTAAAGGTCCAAGGTTCTTGTCATGATAAAAGTATCCTTAGAAATTTCTTTCTACATAAATTAATATAAAACTGCTATTTGTGACCTATGACAATATAAATAGTCAAAAACTTAATATATTTATAGGTCCACTTTCATAATGAATCATGATATATTCAATTATAATAATACCACTTAAAAATAAATAAATAAAGATCCATCTCAAGCAATTATAGATTTTGGTTCTAGTGATATCACTTGAAAATAAATATCTAATCTTTTAAAAGAGTAAAACATTAATATATGTGCTAAACGTTTGTGACTTCAGAGTTTACAAAAAGATTTTTAGTTTTAATTAATTAAAAACATTAATATATGTGTTCATTTTATTTATTATTGGTAATAATATTAAAAAGCGTTATTGAAATAGTGATAGGTGTAAATATTTTTTTATTTTTTTATTTTTATGTATTTATATATATATAAGAAAAGATATAGAACATGCAAATGTATTTATGCAAACCAAATCAATATTTTTTTGGGTTGTATTTGTAGATTCTATGGAAATTTGTGCAGTTTTAATGAAGGACATGTTAAATTAATAATTCACCACTGTCTACCGTCCAAAATCAATACATTAATTCAACTAAATTTGCAGCTTGCACATATGGCAATTGAAGGACGTGTTAAATATATTATTTCAATTGAACTTGTATTTTTGGCCAAAGGAATCTTACTAGTACATTTCTTATGGTGTTCTCCCCTATTTTTGTCGCTTCTTTCTAGATAATCTGACTAAGAAAATCGTTAGCCTATTGATCATTTCTTTATTTTTTCTTTCTACAACATGGATTTTCCAAGGTAATGGTTTTAGATGGATAGCAATGTTTTTCCCTCTTGTCATCGATCAACAAATGTCGTTGTCATCTTCATCAAAAAAAAGAGAAAATTTATGAGCCATCTAACAATAATGCCTCCACATCAAAAAAGTGTTATAGAGAAGAGAAGGAACCGAAAGAAAAGGATGGTAAAAAATGTGGAACTGAGAAGAGGAGGAAACACAAGGTTTTTCGTGATGTGCAAACAAAAACAAAAGATGCTTCCAAAGACAAAGAAGGAAAATGTGCCCTCAATCAAAGGGAGACAATGGAGAAGGCAGCTCCCAATGAAAGGAAAGAGAAGAGTAGCCATAGGTGCAAATATTTATAGTTATAATAGCTAGAGTTATTTAATTTAGTGTTTAAGTATTTCAAAATTTATTAGGGCAGAAAAGTGATAAATAATTGTCTTATTTTTATTGACAAATAGTTATTTTGACTATTGAATCATTTAATTTTTAAGAATAACAAATAACTACTTGTTTGCACATGTTGATATTAGTCTCTCTATAGTTTTTTTTCTCAATAATCTTGATTTTTTCAAAAATCCAATGTGTTCATCTATAATCAAACTTATACAATGACAATTTTAGTCCTATTTCTTTCATATTATTATATATAAATTTATGCATGTTAGTTGAGAGAATATGGTGCAATTGAATTAGCGTTGATTTCATCAAGATACAATATTAAAGACATGAAAAAATCTAGGTTTGTTAGTAGAGTATCCATACATGATTAGAAATTTTTTAAATAAAACTTACTCCAACCTCAATACAAAAATATGTGAATGATGGATCTAAACTAAACTAAAATATCCATGAATAAATTTGTGAAGAAATTCAAATAAAATCTTATGACGTCTTTCACAAAGGCCATTAAAAAACTCACATAATAAAATTAAATTGAAAAACACATCAAACATCCATAAATAAATTTCTAATTAAAGTGATTGGAAAAATATCAAGAAAATATTGTGGCATTCATCCATAAACATTACTATGCATAACTCTTATATAGTAAAATTAAAGAAAAAAATATATAAAATTTTAAATAATATTTAATATCATTTTATAAATAATTAAAATTATTTGATTGATAGAATAAGGAAATAGTCTATTTATTTTGAGAATTAAATTAAAAAATATTTTTTGGGACTCCCACTAGCCAAGGGCACTCAAAGTGGAAATTTAGGGAATACTTTGGTGGAATGTTGCAAGGATCGGGTTTCCTCATGGAAGAACAGATGGCTCTCTTGGGCGGGCAGACTAACAATGTTGAAATCTGTCATTTTTTCTCTTCCTATATTTATGATGTCTTTCCTACAGTTATCACTGGGAATGAGCAAGACCTTGAATCATGTAATGAAGGACTTCTTCTATAAAGGAAACTCCAATCAAAAGAAATTTCCCCTTATAAAATGGCAAAAGGTATGTGAAAAACGTGACAGAGATGGTGTTGGTTTGAGGAATCTTATTTTGCAAAACAAGGCATTGGGGGTAAAGTTAGCTTGGGTTGTTCACTCTCGTCTTGATATGAAATGGGTAAAGATAGTGAGAGAAAAATATCTAGAAGAACACTATTGCTTCTTGGTGGCGAAATCTTTACCAACGGGGTCCCGTATATGGAATTTCATTAGGAATTCCAGGGATCTCATTACAAATTATCTCACATGGGAAATCAAGGATGAGAAAGAGGCTCTTTTCTGGGAGGATTCTTGGGAAGGGTACCCAGCCCTAGCCAAAAACCCTGATCTCAAATGAGTAAGGGAAAGAACGGATAAAGTTTGGGGTATGAAATTTTATGATTACATTGACTTCTCAAAACCTTATTTGGAGGGTCCATATGTGTGGAAATTGGTGAGGAGTATGAATCTTGAAGTTCAAGAAATGGAAGCATTTGAGCAAGAATTGGAAAAAAGAAGAATTTGGTGTAGGCAGGGGAGTGATTGCTTGAGATGGGAGGCATCTTCAAGTGGAGGCATCTTCAAGTGGCATTTACTTCACTAAAATTGGATATGATATCTTGTCTTCAGCAGGGGAGGGAAGTCTGGTGGTTCCAACAAGTTTATGTTGTAATAAAGCATGTCTCCCAAAGGCAGGCATTTTTGCATGGGCAACGGTGCAAGGTAGAGTTATTACTGGGGATAGATTTATTAAAATGGGTTATCATGGACCGTCTAGATGCCCATTATTCCATGAGGCAAAGGAAATAGTGGATCATTTATTTTTAAATTACAAGTTCACATATCAAATCTGGAGCTAGTTGTGTGCAAAGTTGCACTAGTCTATAGCTTTCCCCAATATGTTGTTATAATTTATTATTGCCTAGCCTAATTCTTTTTAGAATTCTCTTTTTGGGGACTTATGGGTGATGAGTCCTTCAATGATTTTATGGGAAGTATGGAAGGAGAAGAACCAATGTATTTTTCAAGACAAGGAGATGTTGATTCCAAGGATGTAGTGTAAAATAGAGGCGTGCATTGTAGAAATTTTTAATGCAAGATTGGAGGACAAAAATCCAGGCAAAATTAATTTTGCAAAATGGGATGCTTGGGTACTAAAACAATGGTTTGGGATCAAAGCTCTTGCTTTTGGAGGTTTAGGGAATGCGGCGTCAATGGATATGAGGAACAAAGTAGTGTGGCTTCCTCCAGAGCAAGGTTGGGTCAAATTAAATTTTGATGGTGCCTCAAAAGGGAATTTGGGGCCATCAAGGGCCAGTTGTATTGTTCAAACCTCCACAAGTCAAATTTTGGGAAGACTGGAAAAATCTCTTCCATATGGCACTAATAATGTTGCAAAATTCCAAGCTCTCCTTCTTGGTCTAAGTCTATGCAAGGAAATTGGAGTTAAAAATATTGTGGTGGAAGGGGACTCTACTCTTGTAATAAATGCCCTCGGGTCTCATTAGATTCATAATTGGAGGTTGGGAGAATTTTTGGAAGCAGCATTAGAGCAGCTAAAATGTTTTGAACAAGTGATGTTCAACCATACACTGAGGGAAGGTAATGTTGAAGCTAATAGTTTATCAAATATGGGAGTGACTAGTCCAAATCTTAAAGAACTCATTTTAGTAAGGAATTAAGTTTTGTGGGTGGTTGGGTGGGCTCCCCCCCTCTCTTCTCCATGTTGGCATGCTAGGAGGGATGGTTGTGTGCTATGGTGGTGGAGTGGAAGGGAAAAGGGGGACGGTGAAGGGTGTGACTAGGATGTTGTTCACGTGGCATAGGTGCCAATTTTATTTCCCTGAGTTCAAGGTTGTCATGGGCATTATTACCTGAAGGTTGTTTAATAAGGATCAAACATGGCACATTTGGAAGGTTGTCATTAGCAAGGGTGGTTGTGGCAGTAATTGGGCTGAAGTGTTTAAGTTGGCATTTTAATGCTTTTTCTTTCATTCATCTATAGTGCTAGTAATGGTTAGAGGTGGTGTTTGTCATGGATTTTGTGTGTACTAGTGGTGGTGCTCATGACGAAGTTCTCTCGCTTTTTCATTGAGGTCTTTGTGGATGGAGTGGAAAATTTTGGGGCGAACACGCCAATCTCTCTAAAATCGAAGGCTACACAAGCCTCCTTCAGAGAAATCAAAGACTAGTGTCTAAAGTGAATTCTCACAAACAGGGACCCTCTGGTCTTGGTGGTGACAAAAATTATCCTAGGAGCTAGTCATTTTGCCAACAAGGAATTCAGAAGAGACAACCTCCACATCTCTTCTCAGGTCCTAGCTTCTCTTTTGGATAACAGGATGTCAAAGGCCAAGGCCAAACTGTTGCTAGTAAAGATGTTTTGAAAGGACCTAGTGGGCGGCTTAGATGAGGTGTTGGGATTTGTTGTGGAGGGAAGAGGTGTTCTAAGGTAGTGTGACCTCAAAAATATTCGGGACTCGGATTAGGCTGTGAAGTTATTTTTGTTCCTTCTCGACTTGAGTAGCCTAACATTGAGCAAGCACAGAATGGTGGTGGCAGTGGCTATTGATTTCTTGAAGAAATTATTCGGTCTGTTGGCGGCAGGAGGTGTCAGGTGGGTATGACTTTGAAGAATTTTCTACTTTAAAAAAATTTATGTGAGTTCTCTTTCCTGTGGATGGTGGTGTTGGTAGTTAGTTGGGTTTCATTTCTCAGGCTCAATGGTGTTCTCACTATGCGAGGTTTATTGATTCGGCCTGTTAATGGCCATTTTGAGAATTTTTGGGTGTACAAGGTTATGTTTGTTTATGGTTGGGGCCAAACCCTCATGGCTTTTTGGGTTTGTAGTTGGCTTTGGTGGTCAGGCGGTTGGTTCTAGTAGGCTTGGTTTCTTGTTTTGGCTTGTCTCTAGTTTTTTTGGTATAGGTGGCTGGGTCGAGTTTTGATGGTGTTTGATGGTGGAATCATTACCTATGTTTGCAAACAATTGTAATCTTCCTTAATTGATATATAAATCATAACTTGAATATCAAAATATATATAGATATTTTTTAAAATAAATATTTGAATATATATATATATACTCAGTCATATATAAAAATTAAACAATATTTTAGAAATAAATTAAAAGTAAATTATAATATTTAAATTTAAAATTATAACTAAATTATAACCTAAAAAATGGAATTAAATTATAACTTATATAAACTAATTATTAAAAAATGAAAATGTGTGAGTAGTATAAAAATATTAATAATAAGACAAAACTTGGACCTCTACATTGTGAAATTGTGTGAACTAGCAAAAAATTGCGAATACTTGTGAATTAATGAAATTCAAATTGAGAAGGGTTGTGAATCAGGGAAAAATCAAGAGATACCTAGGATTATAGGAAAATAAGATGAAGCCAAAAATCATGCAGAAAGCATCCTTTAAATGGTCATATGAAATTTCAAGACCTATATTCGTAATGTGGCCCAACTCAATCCCTTTGCTACAAAG
The DNA here is from genome assembly GCA_007258455.2 of Sequoia sempervirens. Classification (NCBI taxonomy): domain Eukaryota; kingdom Viridiplantae; phylum Streptophyta; class Pinopsida; order Cupressales; family Cupressaceae; genus Sequoia; species Sequoia sempervirens. Next base: position 855,717,034 of record VDFB02281492.1, on the reverse strand, counting down.
AAACCAAAGAAAATCAATAAAGCAGAGGAATCTAGAAACCCTAAAATATCAAAAAAAAAACCCGAATAAAGAAAAAAAATGGTGGCAAATCAAACCCTAAAAGAGGTCTAAAAAAAGAACACAAATACAAAGTTTCCCATGATAAACCTCCAAGCAGGAAATATCAAAAGACACCACAAGAATCAAAATTATCCAAACCATTGGAACCGCAGGAATCAACAATAGAAATTGATGTCCAAGCAGAAATGGAAGAAGATATAGACCTCCTAGAAGCTGCAATAATATGCAAAACAGTCAAAAAGAGGAAAATTAGGAAAGTCATAGAAGAATGGGCAAGGGAAAATTGGAAAGAGGACCATGCGATCAAATTCTTACCCAATGGCTTCTTTTTGGTAGTTTTCCTATCCAAAGAAGACAAGGACAAAATCCTTTACCATGGTTTATGGAAAATGGGCGGATCCCCATTATATATGTAGAAATGGGAACCTAATTTCAATCCCAGGAATCATAAGCCTCGAATGTAAGTGAAATGGATAAGACTCTACAACATACCGGTAGATTTTTGGATAGAGGATTGCTTGGAAAAAATTGGAAGGTCAATAGGAACACTAATAGGTATTGATACCCAAATGCTAGAAAACAACTCATATCTCTATGTAGGAATCCAAATCACTAGAATCAAGGAGATTCCAAAATAATTCATGCTAAAAACCAAAGAAAGATTGTAGAGGCAAGGGTTAGAAATAGAGGAAGCAAAATTCTTCTACCTTAAATGTGAAAAAATAAATCACTTGATGAAAAACTGTACAGTGTCAATTAAAAAAAGGAAGATCTGGAGTAAGAAAGAAGTCTCCCTCAAAGAGGAAAAAGTTAACATTACTCAAAAGGAAAATCCAAATCCAAAGCCCTAGACACAAATTGAAAACATAATAGCAGAAAAAGACAAACAAATTAGTGAAAGTGTTGACAAAGGCATGACTAAAAGCCAAGAAGAAGATAATCATTCACTTCCACAAACATAGACGGTAAATGAAGGAACTCTCTCTGAGAGTGAAAATGAGGAGGAACACGATGAACTTGATATAATAGAACCAAGGAACATCTCAATCGGTGGAAAGAATTCTGGAACCTATCAAAATTGCCAAGAAGAAAAGAGGAAAGAAAATGGACAAATAGAAAAGGGAAGAGTTGACCCATGAAAAAGGTATAAAAATCATTACTAAGATCTAGAAAGACAACAAGGGAGAAGAGTACTCTCTCATAAGGAGACCATGACGATAATAAGTTGGAATGTTAGGGGCCTAAACGCCCCTAACAAAAGATGCTTAATCAAGTGTCAACTAGAAGCAATAGAGGCATATATAATACTTCTTCAGGAAACCAAATGGAAGAAGGAGGGAACCCTAGCCCTTCACATAAGCTTTTGGGAAGAATCTTACTCTAAGTCATATGCCATAGCAGGGGGATTAGGGATTCTATGGAGATCTAACAATGCCAGATTGAAAATAATAGCAAAAGGGGAAAACCAGATGATGAGCGAGGTGTCAAATCTAAAGTTCAATCTTGGATTTACCCTATTCAACATCTATGGACTAGTTAGGACCCAAGACAAAGCAAATCTCTGGGAAACAATAAGTCAAAAGATAAAGACCTACAATATAAGCAAAGTAATCATAGGGGGTGACCTCAATGTTATTCTAAGAATCAAGGAAAATTTGGGTGGATCAAAAAGAATCCACATCAATGAAGGACTTAGGTACCTTCCTAGTTAGGAATCACTTGATAGAAGCACAAACAAAGAATGGCTTCTTTACTTGATCCAACATATGGCAAGGTGGAAATTGTGTTAAAGAGAAATTGGATAGATTCCTCTTTTCCAAAGAATAGCTAGAAAACCCCTTTAACCTAGAAGCCCTCATACTCCCACTGGTTGGCTCAGATCATCTTCCCATTAAACTATCAATTTCTTTAGAGAAGACACAAAAGAAGGGTGCATTCAAAGTTGAGAAAATATGATTCAAAAGAACCAATTTGATCCCTCAGATTGAATAGTGGTGGTAGAACATTCCAAAATGTAAAGGCACAAAAGGTTTCATTTTTATAAAAAAAAAAAATACATCAAAAAGAAACTCTACAAGAGTGGAATAAGATAGTGTTCAAAAACATCTTCATTGAGAAAGATAGAATAGAGGAAGAACTATCAGAACTAAATGAAAAAATAATGAAACAAGGAATGTTCCAAGAAGACTACAAAAAAGAAAGAGAACTAAAAAAAACATATGAGGAGATAATGGCAAGGGAAGAGTAGTTTTGGCACTCAAAATCTAGGGAAATTTGGCTATTTGAAGGAGATGCCAATACCAATTTCTTCTACAATACCACTAAGATCAAAAGAGCATATAAAAAATTAACTATCATCCAAACATTTGAAGGTATACTAACAAAAGAAATAGAGGAAATACAAGAAGAGGTAGTTAAGTCCTTTAAGGATCTCCTAACTCCCCAGGGTGAAGTGGATACAATTGATCATGGGGAAATCATAAGTAATATATGAAGAAAAGTCTCTCAGAAAGATAATGAAATGTTAGTGGCACCCTTCACTAAGGAAGAAGTCAATCTTGATAAAGCACCAAGACCATATGGGTTCTTGGATTTCTTCTACCAAAAGTGTTGGAATTTTTAGCAAAATAAGGTGTGGGAAACAGTGGAATACTTCAAGCAAAAGAAGCAATTTATCAAAGATATCAATAATACAATGTTGGCTTTGATACCAAAAAAGGAGGACTGCTTGAGCTTCGGTGACTACCGCCCAACCTCATTGTGTAATACAATCTATAAAATCATTTCAAAAGCACTAGCCAATAGACTAAAGCCAATATTGGGGAATATCATCTCAGCTAATCAAAGTGGATTTACCCTAGGCAAAGATATCACATATAGCATTATAGTTGCTAACGAGGCACTACACTCCATCAACAAAGATAAGATTCAAAGTATGATGATTAAACTAGATATAATCAAAGCTTACAATAGGGTCAAATGGAGATTCTTAATTAAAGTTATGGAGAAAATGGGATTCTACAAAGAATGGCTACATATGGTCTACTACTTGTAACGCCCCGCCACGCAACCCTAGGGAAAGTTGCAATTTACTAAACAACCGATATTTTTTTTTTTGAAATAAGAACAATGGCATGTAAGTTAGAACAAATAACATACAAGTTCACTTAACCATTGCCAACCAATTCCCTAAGGTTGCGAGACTGTGTTACTTAAACCATATGTGGAACATGGATTAAAACCATATCATAAAAATTACTTAACAAGTAAAGTTCACATACATTCCAACATAATAATTTACATCCAAGAGTATGCAATACCTCTTGATTCCAATAACATGATTTACAATAAGATTACAATACTCATTCCCCGAATGAGGCAAGTCCAACAAATATGATTACATATTACAAATTCCACCTCAATAACAAATGAGGGGTAATAAAATACAATAAGTACTACGAGAACAAGGCATGAGAAGAAACTGATTCCCATGAGCTCTCCAACTGGAAATCACGACCACACAAACAAGAAGAAGAACCAATGGATTAAGAAGCATGCCACCTGACCACGTGGAATCCAAAAGGTCCCACTCCCTCCGTGCTAGGAGATAGTAACTAGGAATTCCTACCCAAGACCATCTACCACTAGACACGGGTCACACAAAGCTAATACGAAATAATTATAAGTACACATCACATGACATAAATGGTCATACGCACAACTCTAGGTATGACTCACACAACACTATCATAGGTTACATTGCTTCTAGACATGGAATAGATCAAGAGTGTCACAAACATCAAGTACAAACTACTAACTTAGGAAGAGTGTCATCGCATAGCTCATCAAGGGATATCCTCTGGGAATCTTCCTAGGCCCCAGCCCCCACTCCATGGGTTATCCTGGTAGCCTCAACTGAAATCCTGGCACCAATGCTTACTCATGCGGAACCAAATACCTCTCGTGAAGATGAGATAGATGATCTTGCCATTCCAGGCCTTCCCGTCTCATCCCAAGTCTCGAACTAGCCCTTGGGTCCATGAGCGAGGCACAAATTATCTTGTTTAATGTTTGATGCAACCTAAGCTTCTAAAAGTTTAATTTAGTTATCACTGAATTAATCAGCTTATAAAAGGTTATCCTGGCACCACTTTGTGCGTCGGCGCCCATTTGCAAGCCACTCTCCTAAGACAACACACATGGTTATAACCACAATAGGTGACCAGATAACACGACCTCTCCAATCCAAGGAGGTAACAAAACAACGAAACTCACTCCAAACACTGGAGGAAAACAAGGTTAAAACCCTCTCCAGACACTAGAGGAAATCAAAGTACAAACCCACTCCAAACATAGGAGGAAACCAATTACAAAAACCCACTCCTTTCAAAGGAGGTACAAATCACATTACCCTCTCCTATTCCCAAGGAGGCACAAAACATCCCCGTTTGAGAGAACTAGGTGAAACAACATGGTGTCACATGCACCTTTTCCCATGGCACATCAAAAATTGGCTCACGTACCACAATCCCATACCAATACATGAACTCCTATCTGGAAGACTTCAACATTGTCTCTATTCTCCCAACATTGAGGATGAACATTATAACACTACAAGCATTCCAGATAGTTAAGTAAACTAATGTTCGGATTTCCTAAATCCAGTCAAACATAGTTTACATGACTTGCATTTATCCAATCAATCGAACCCATTTCTTTTCACAGCATAGAAATATGCAAAGAACAGATCACATACTCTAAATTTCACAACCATATTCCAAAATCAAGACATTTTAATAAATAACATCATGGAATTGGAATTAAACCATTCAATCACTCTACGTCTCACAATCATATACTGTAAATAAATCCACTTGATTTATAAAACATTTGGATTAAATAAATTACTCTTATAGCAATAAGTCAAACAACTCAATCACATATGATTCATCAAATCATTTTTTACTTCTAAGTTTAACCACTGTATTCTAAGTTAAACTTTTGGTAAATAATCAATTAGATCAAATAAATCAATCTTAATCTCAACTCTTCTTGAACCCAATATATTCCAATCAATTATACTAAATAGTATATACATAAATCCTCTTGTCGACATTAAAGAATTTAATCCAATAATACAACTCTACTTGATCAATCTATAATTAATCAAAATCAAATTATCAATAAATCCACATTTGACAAATACAATTCTTTGATTTAAATAAATCATTCGTTAATCCTAAGCTCTTCAATTATGTTCCATAATTAAAGATCAGAACCACCTGATTGAACTAAGTCATTCATTATCTCTAAGTTTCTCAATTGTCTTCCATACTTAGAATGTTTTGATAAATAGACATCTAGATGAAATAAATTAATCTTGAATTCAAATTCACATCAATGATTTAACTAAATGTTAATCAAATCACTTAATCTATATTACCACATGGATTTAATAAAAAAATTAATTGAATTCTATATTCTAAATAATACAAATGATCAACGTCAACTTTCATTTCTTCGATACCAATGTGATAATCATTTTAGAGTAAGTTCTATTTTCGATATTCAGTATCATCTAAATGTGTACCCCTAAACGATCATTTAGGATTCCAATATTTCCGGTTCCAAAACATCATTTAGAACCCCCATTAATTAAAATATATCTAATAATATATATTTCAATTAATCATGTTTAATTCCTTATTATTTTTCATATACAAATTATGTCTTTAATATACATTTAAATAATAGCTTAAAATCACTTCTTTTAAAAGGAATTACGGCTATTTATTTAAAATATCAATTTCTTCAATAAATCACATGACCATTATAAAATTTCAACTAATCATTTAACACCCTTCTTAATATGCCAAATAAAATATTATTTAAATAAAATATTATTCTATTTGCATAAAAAAATAAATTAATTAAAGTTTAAATTTAAACTCCCATTTATAAATTTCCATAAATCATAATTTATTTATTTAAAATATTATATTTATATATATTTTTTAATAACATATATATATTGTATATATATATAATATTATAATATATATTATATATTATATTTATATATTATAAAATATACATATAATTTAACACATTTGAAATAACATATAAACAAAATCAAAATTTTAATAACTTTTATATTTTTTTTGAAAAATAGAGATGGTTGAAGCCCTAAGCTTGCCCCCCAGCACTCAGGTGGTTGCTCACCCCCATCACCACCCACAAGGTATTGTAGCTTATAGTGACCATGTCGCCTGTGACAGGTGAGCCCGACCACTGACGGCGGCGGTGGTGGGGGATGGGGGTTGGCCCGGCCCAAAATAAATAAAATTTATTTTTATTTACAAAATTTAGTCCAAAAATGAAAAATAGACAAAAACAAACAAACAAACCCTATGTCTGGTAAAAACCAGAACGAAATTTCACCCAGAAATTAAAGAAAACAACCTCCCAGTTGCATAAATTTATATGCAAAATAAATATCATTTCACAGCCCCATCTGGGCAAATTTTTATAAGAAAAAGGGCTAAGAGGAAAGATTTTAAAACACAATATTATGATGCATTTTTCTGGGTTTTTCCCCAATTCGACCAAGAAATTAAACTCTTCATTTGCATCCCTCTAAGTTTTCTCTTGCTAGATTTAAAACAAATTTTTCTTTAATTTGATTCTTGTTTTGAGTTTCATTTCCAAATCTCAATCATTTTACAAGTTTTCAAAGAAATAACTCATGGGTTTCATTGGATTCATCAACATTTCAAAGATCTCTAAAAAGCATGAAGAGGGTTTAATCTATTTCAAAATGAACAAGCAAGATTAAAGGAGAACCTGATTTTCCTCCACAAATTTGAAACCTTCATCCATGGTGTTCTCCAATCCTTCCCTTGAATCCAGCTCCAACCAAACCTCCATCTCCTTCAAAATTCCAAAGCAAAACCATAGCCCACCCCATTTTTCCCCAAATTGCCAGCTTTTTAATTCATGAGCTCCTTTCTCCAAAAATAGGGTTTTTTTCAATTTGGTCAAAGAAGACCCTAAAATTCCCACTCACAAAATATAATTTAAAAAAAACATGGGGATTTTTCTAATTTTTAATTCACAATCCAATTTCGAATTCTTAAATTCAAAAGCCCATTTCTAATTTTAAATTCAAAACCCAATTTCGAATTCTTAATTCATCCTTATGCATTTTCCAAATTTCTCATAAAACATAAGCATTTCAAAATTACCAATAAATAATTTCCTCAACAATATTTTTCAAAAGTGGAATTAAAACATATTGATATTTAATTATTTATTTTAATTTAACTCTATCTATTCAGAAAATATTTTTATTTTATTTTAATTAAATCTCAATGTCCATTATAATTCCCATTTCCAATTTCATTTGAATTTAGATATACAATAACACCAAAATCACTATTTTGTTTAATATATCACTATTAATCTAATTAATTAATAAACTAAATCTAGTTTATTAATTAATCAAACCAATCAATAACCCAATAATTATTTTATTAATTTCATCAAATAAACCAATAAAATAAATCACATTTCAACATTGCAACTCAACACATTTAATCATCAATTAAACTACGCAAGTCATTTAATAAACTTTAAACTTGAAATTAAATAAACACTCAAGGGGAAACTAGCCAAGTTAAAACAACTGACCCCGACGACAACCCGACAACACGCTATGACTAGGGTGACGACTTGGCTCGAAAAACCTAGCTACTATCTCCCAATCAATTACCGTTGGTAAATGGACATGCTCAGACTTGTGAAGCCAGGTGGAGTCGATGTCATGTACCTGCCAACCTGCAGCAAAGAACATGTCGAACGTGCAAAATATATATGTATGTTATGATCAAACACCCGTGAAGAGGGAATCTCAGAATTGTAGGGTGCTCGCAAGCGAGTGATACAATCCGCCCCTTTCACCAATACAGTATCATTAACTAACGCATCTAACATTAGAGATATGCTCAATAGCATAAACATCATTAAATCAAATATATTCTAAGTTACTCCAAATCATGTCATAAGGATAACATCAGAATAAAAGAACATCTCATCAACATATAACTTCACATCGTTTAACAATCACGATCACAAGTAATTAAGTTCCAAAGTCAAAGCATGTTCAGAAACAATCGTCACATCATAATTTAACATGCGCATCACTAAACAGTTCATGATCAAACAATCACTAAGTTCACAATCACATCATAAGCATAATCAAACATTACCAAGAAAACACTGTTGATCCAAATATCCAAAACGGAGGGGTGTTACACTACTACTTAGCAACAGTAAGATATTCAGTATTGGTAAATGGCCTACCATGTGGTTTCTTTGAGAGTGAAAATGGGATAAGAAAAGGAGATCTAATCTCGCCCTTCCTCTTTGTCATAATGGCAGAAGCCCTAAGAAAAAAATAGAAAAATACTAGAGGGAAGGCAGCTAGAAAGGTGTGCAAATCACCCCTAATATAGAAGCTACCACCCATCAACAATTCATTGATGATACCTTGCTATACAGAGAAGCCACACTTAAAGAATTAGAATGGATCAAAATTTTCATGGAGGATTATATAAAGGCCTTGGGGCAGCAAATCAACAAGGAAAAATCAAAGTATCCTTTTACACCAAAAAAGTGCTCCAAAAGAGGATATCAAAGCTACTAGGATACACAATAGATGTCATTACTTGCAAATACCTTGGGGCGCCCATTTTCAAAGGCATGATCAGAATAAAACTATGGGAACAAACAATAGAAAAATGCAAAGAAAAATCACTTAGCTGGAGAGTAAAATGGCCCATGCTAGCAATGAGAATAACAATGATCAAAGTCATCCTTTCAACAATACCAGTATATGCCATGTCTAGTATGCAGTTGACATTAAAAGCAGTTGTCAACTTAAATAACACTCTCAAACACTTCCTATGGGAAGGCTCAAATGACTAGCACAAAGTACCTCTAATCCAATGGGACCAAGTATGCAAATCTTGGGAGGAAGGGGGCACAGGAATAAGAAATTTGAAGGCTTAAAATATTCCCCTAGGTGTCAAACTTGTATGAAAAATGTACCAGATGTAGACACTGAAAATTTTCCTAGGCTTGCTAACACCATTTTTCCATTATCTAGGGTCATACTTCTACTATTAATTAAATAATCCTTAATTATTTAATTAGCTCATTTAATTAGTTTCTCCATTAGTTTTGATTAATTAAATAAATTATATTTATTCAATTATGTCACTAATGTCTTTCCTCTATAATTAAATAAACTTTATTTATTTAATTATTTCCATTTTTCTATTGTAATTAAATAATTATATTAATTATTTAATTATTCACTGTTAGTTTTTTTGTCACATATTAATTAAATTTTATTTAATTAAATAACCCATATTTTCTCTCACTTTTTTGATTAAATTTTTATTTAATCAAAAAGTTAATTTTCCTTTCTCCTCTTGCATTTAAATAATGCTTCCATTATTTGAAAATGAAATTTTCTTTTCAAACTAACTGATTTTGATGAAAATTTTGGTTAATTTCCTCTTTCTCCTTCACTTTCAATCTTATCTCATCTCGTCTCATCTAATTTCAGCCATTGATTGAATTAATGTCTTTTCAATCTTGATCGTCCATTTTCCATCTAGCTCTCTATAAATAGAGTTGCTATTTATCATTTTCATCATCTGAGAAAATCTTGAATAGGCTATCATGTTGTTGAGATAATTAATTTCTTTGATATTTTGTTGTCATTTACTTTAGGCTTTCATTGTAGGTTGCAAATTTGAGGGCACTCATTATTTCATAGAAAAATGGAGAAGAACAAAGAAGGTGATTCAACCACAACGTGAAGACTTGGGTAACTTCGTTATGTTATTTTGAGTTTTCATAATATGATTGTGCTTCATTGTTGCATAGGGATTTTTGGGTTTGATTTTATTGAATAATGTTTTCTAACTTTGAATATTCCTAAGCTAAAAATGATTAACCCAACGTGAAAGCAAGCAAAATTCAATCTCCAAGTATGTCTCTCCATCAAAAATCACTAGGGGAATCTATCAAGGAAAAAAGTCAAACAAAACGTTTGTTGATCCAAGGTTTCCATCCACATCACTATCATTCATACCATATACTCCATTCCATCTGTCCACATTCATACATTTGTCATATCATTCCACCTCCATTGGTGATGTCTTTCAATGTATCTTTGATGACGACCCCTTCACGTACGCTAGCTCATTGGTCACTCAAAATCCTTCTTGCCTGAATCTTGATGGCCCATGTAGTGTGCACATTAGGGATCCTACCCTAGCCTATTTCTTTTTCCACATCTATCATCCTTCACGCTTGCCACTTGCACTTGTCATCTAGATCAGGTCCTTCCATCTAGCATGGTCATTCAAGCATGATCAAGGCATCATCACAATGGTCTATAGATCTAGAGTGCATCAATTTTTCATTTAGCTTCAAAGAGTTCTTTTCAAAAATTCCTTAAAAAATACCAAAAAATGAGAAAAAGTCATTAAAAAATAGAAAAAAATGAGAAAAAATCCTGAAAAAACTAGAAAAAAAATCAAAAAATCAAAAAAATCATTAGCTTGATGAAAATCTAGCAAACGGGTGTCTTAGTGACAGCAAAAAAAGTAGTAAAGAGAAAAAAAAATCGTCCAATAGTGAAAACCACGTTAGTGGCACTTTGGATAAGTACCATGGTGAAAACCTGGGAAACAAGCACCATGTGTAGTCAATCTTGGCTCCATCATCTACTATCACTCTATCTATTCTTCCACCCTAATTCATAATAATACCTTTACCCTTCATCATCTCCCATTTGATATCCATCATCAAGCCTTGTCATCTTTTTTGTGACTTCCAAGCGGTTGACGTCTTGCATCCTTTCTCCTTCATCTTTCATCCATAATAAACCCCTATCCCATCCCAACCTTATTTGTTAGTCTTACACCTAACTAGGGGAAATTTTCTAACACTTGGCTTCATTGGATTCTACACTTATCATTGGAGCTCAAAACATTCGAAAACAAAAAAAAAAATCAAATATTCCCAAAAAAAAAAACTTGAATATTCTCAAAAATCCAACAAATTCAAGGGTCATGTCAAACTACGAGGTCTTTGCACATTGCTATGTAGGCAAGGCCATCTATCAATGAGCCCTAAGGCCCCCTAGGTCAGTTTTTTAGGGTTCATTGGGTCAGTCAAAATAAATTAGGCACTGTAAACTTAGATGTGGCATTATCATCTAAACTTCAAACACAAATCTTGAATAAACAAGACAAGCAAGCCAACAAGTCTCCAAGTCAAATCAATCATTTGTCACATCAATCAAACCAATCAAATCGATCAAAACCAATGGTCTTATACAGGATGTGACCTTCCTGAAACCAGACCTTGTCACTATCACACTTTGTCATTTTCCTTATACCTATAGTTACATGATCAAAACCAGACTTGATGTCTTATACGACACATTGCTTCTCCTAAAACTAGGCCTTGTCAAAATAGTCAATCCATCACTCACTTCGTCTCTTAGCATAATAGCACACACGTATTGGAAAATAATCTAAATGGTTGTTGATCTTGTTGGTTTGTTTTGTCTTATCTTTTGGATTTACTTCAATCATGTTACTAGCCACCTCAAGGATGTCCCAAGAAGGATTTAGAGGAGCGATGATGTCTCATGACTCATCTTTTATTTGATTGTTGTCTACGGTTTTTCTTGACAAAAAGGTTGGGGCAACATGACCCTTAGTATGAGTTAAGACATTCCTTGTTTGTGACTATCTTTTTTACATATGGATGACCTTGCACACCTTGGTATATGTCATACCATTTTGTTTGTTGTCAATTTATCATATTTTACTGCCCAATGATGATTAAATGCACAAGCCTAAAATATCAAAATATATATCTACAAATTATCTCAACTAGCACAATCTCAACACCCATTTCTTCCATACTAACATCCATGTCTTACATTCTAACATTCATCTTTTCCACTCTAACATTTCTTCTATTATGCATCTTCATTATCCTTATCTATTTTCCTCTATCATTTTGTTCCTCTCATCCATTTTGAGAGCACACTCGTGTTCTTTGAACCCGCATGTCCTCTCGAGGGGGCATACCACTACCTCCTCATCATTCTTCCTCTCCCTACTTTCACACTAGGGCATATATTTGAACTAATTTTCTTTGACATAATGTGATAAACTACATTATATCAAAGAGGGGCAAATGTAGACACCTAAAATTTATTTTCTAATGTCATCACTCTCCTAATAATTAAGTAATTTTATTTATTTAATTGAGTCTTTACATCATTTCACCTCAGCCTCTAATTATTAAATATTATTTAATTACATCACTAATTTCTTTTCTTTATAATTAAATAAACTTTATTTATTTAATTATTACCATTTTCTACTATAATTGAATAATTATATTATTTATTTAATTATTCACTTTTAACTTTTTCTGACACAAATTAATTAAATCTTATTTAATTAATGACTTGTATTTTCTCTCACTTTTTGAATTAAATTTCTATTTAAATCAAAAAGTTAACTCGCATTTTCTTCTTGCAATGAGATAACATTTCCATTATTTCAAAATACAATTTCCTTTTTGAACTAATTGATTTTGTTCAAAAATCAGTTAATTTCCTCTTTCTCTTTCACTTCTGATCTTATCTCATCTCATCTCATCTAATTTCATTCATTGATCGAATTAATGTCTTTTCAATCTCAATCATCCATTTTCTATCTAGCTCTCTATAAATAACTTGCTACTATTTATCATTTTGATCATCTAAGAAAATCTTGAATAGGCTATCATGTTGTTGAGATAATTAATTTCTTCAATATTTTGTTGTCATTTACTTTAGGCTTTCATTGTAGGTTACAAATCTAAGGGAATTCATTACTTCATAGAAAAATGGAGAAGAACAATGAAGGTGATTCAACCATGGTGTGAAGACTTGGGTAATTTCATTATGTTATTTTGAGTTTTCATAATAGGATTGTGCTTCATTTTTGCTTAGGGATTTTTGGGTTTGATTTTAGTGATTAATGTTTTCTAACTTTGAATTTTCCTAAGCTACACCAAAAACCCCACTTTCTCTTGTGTAGAATGCTACAACAAAATTAATTAAATAGCATGGAACCAGAAAGAATACTAACAATATCCAATCCCCAAAATGGCTCCCATATTTGGAATTTCATGCTAAATAGTAGACATCTAATAAGAGACCACTTAACTTGGAAAATTAATGATGGGAAGACAACAAACTTCTGGCATGACTCTTGGGGAGGCCACAAAGCACTAGATGAATACCTCAAGCTAAAGGACCACATCCCAGCACTAGAAGAAAAATATGGAAAGAAAGTCTATGACTTCATGAAACTCGAAGGCCAAGAATGGAAAGACCTCAACTCCATCCAACTGGAAGAAAGAGCAAAAATGCAACTAATATAAATAATGAAGGAAAGAAAGGAATTCCTTAACAAACAAAGTGATAGGATAATCTAGTGTGGTGCTTAGTGTGGAAGTTACACAACTAAGATGGGGTACAAAATCCAAATGGAAATGAGTAATAAGCAATGGCCACAAAAATTGTGTTGGGGAAGATGGATCCTCCTGAAAGCAAGCACTTTTTCTTGGACAATGCTCCATGGCAGGATATTAACAAGGGGATAAACTAAAATCCATAGGTTTGGAAGGATCCAACTAGTGTAAAATGTGCAAAGAAAGTGATGAGAATGCAAATCACCTAGTCCTAAACTGTCCATATGCAAAGCAATGTTGGGATTGGTTGCAAAAGAACTTAAATTGGTCTACCTTGAGACAAAATAAGCTTTTGGACCTTTTCCTAAGTTTTCCAACCTTTAATAAGATGCATTCTAGGGGCTAATATGGAAGGAAAAACCATCCATTATGATATGGAATATTTGGAAAGAAAGAAATCATAGGATCTTCCATGAAAAAGAAAAAGAACCAAAAGAATTGATAGCAAACATTGAAAGGAACGTATCAAAGTGGCTAAATTCCCACATAAAACTCCAAAGGAAAACTAAGTTCACTCATTAGGATAATGAACTTATGAAAAAATACACTCAATTGAAGATCCCCCTTTCTTCCAATTTACACTAGACTCAAAGAAAAATTGGCCTAAGGCTAAATGGATCCCACCATCGAGAGGAAGATTTAAGATCAACATGGTTAGTGCCTTGAGAGGAAATCTAGGTATTTCTAGTATTGTATGCATTATCAAAAATGACACTAGCCAAATGATAGGTGCCTTGTCAACAAAAATACCTAATACCACAAACAATGTTGTTGAACTAGAAGGGATCTTTAGGGGGCTACAACTATGTAAGGAAAAATGAATCAAAAATATTGAACTAGAATGTGACTCAAATGTTTTTATTAATATCATTTCAAGAGGCCAAACAAAGGTATGGAACCTTCAACCAAAAGTATTCAAAATCAAAGAACTAATGGAGGAATTAAATGTATTATCAACCAACCATATCTATAGAGAAGATAACAAAGTTGTTGACCTTCTAGCAAACTAAGGTACACACCAAGAGGAGGAACTTAGACAGGACTCACAAGAAAATACATGGGAGGGACTTGAATAAATAATTGTAGTTAAGGCACAAAAGTCATAGATAATTCATCACCAATGGCTCTAGGTAAGTAGCACGAAGGTATGAATTCTAACTACTATTCTTTCACAAACATTAATTCAATAGAGTTCAAATAATACATTTTAAATAGTAACCCCACTTATAGGTTGTAACAAGTTTGACTATATTCCCTACTTATAACTTATCTGTCACGTGGCAGATTTGTTTTGTTGGCAAAATGTTACATGTGGCAATTTTTGATGTGGCATGGAAAGTATGATGACATTTTGGTCGTAGCATGGAATATTTGATGGCATCTGTTTAAAGGAAAGAATTGAAAAGTGTTTAATGATATTGTCGGCAGTTTTTAATTGGGACTACCGTAAACTGACAAGTCTAAATGCATTATTGATTATTGTCAGTCCTTTCTCGCCGAGTATTTGCTTTGCATGGCGGACTCCAAATTTTGGTTAAACTTGGTTAAGGTTGTGGGTATCGGTTTATTCTGAGCAAACGGTTTTTGTTGCGTTTTGAAAGTTGATTTCATTTTGCAAAAACAAACAGGAAGTAATCGGAACAAGATTTTTTTGTGCGAATCAGGGAAGTTGATTGACGGATTCAGGCATGTTCATTGTTTGCTTTTTATTTTCAAATGGAGTTTCAGATTTATGCATTTATCTTTCTCATAAAGAATAAAAGTTTGATTATTTGCTCGTTCCTGCTCATGTATGAGGATCTGGGGCGTATGAAAGAAAGAAGAAACTCCCTAAGGCCGGACAGAGTCTTGAACAGAGTATTGTGTTTCTGTTTTGAGGTTCTTTGGGCAGAATACACAGGTATGAAGGTTTATGTTCTTGTTCAATTCTGAAGAGGGTCTCGAACCCAAAATATGGCTTTGCAGTGTTTAAAAGTTTGAATAAATCTTTGGGGTTTTAAACCCAGGGTTCTTTATACAGTTTTTGTTGGAAATGTGTAATCGTTTCTGTCAGTTGCAAAGCATAAAACCGTTATTGAAACTGTCTTCGAATATCTCTCAAACGAAGGTTAATGTTTATCAAAAACAGATTCGCAATCTGAAGCTTAAAGATTATCAGTTTTATCGAAAACAGATTCGTAATCTGAAACTATTTTTTTGAAGCATTTTTAAGAGAATGTTGGTTGAACAGTTTTCTAACTGGTTCAGTTAGAAATTTGCAACTGTTATGTTTCAAAGTTTATATATACACTTGTATTCTTCAGATGGATATATGTGTGTGTGTAAAATATATATACATATGTATGCATCTGAGGGCAAGAGGGTTTTAAAGTTTTGATTATAAACTTATATACATGTACGAGTGATATAAGCACATTTGTATATGTATGTGAGTTGAGTTAAATTTCTGAGCAGTAGTGACTGCCGATTGTAAAAGATTGGAATGAATGAAAGGTACAGGTTCATGGAGTGGTTTTTCTCCCTATGACAAAATCATGAGATTTTGGAGGGTTTTCCACTCGGCACAAATTTGGTGTTTCTTCATGGTTGTGAGTTTCATTTCTTTATGCTTATGATGAATGCTTATGCTTCTACTGCTCAAATCGTAAATATTCTGTTTTATATTGCTTAGTGCAAAAATTTGAAGGTGTTTTTAATTTGACAGTATAGTTCTGATTCACCCCCCCCTCTCAGAACCATAACACTTCCAACAAGTGGTATCAGAGCGTAGGATTTCCTTTAGGAATTGATCTCTGGTTATTGGAAGTTATGGCACATTCTGAAGGAGCTTTCCTTAATAGGGCACCTTTATTTGATGGAAATGATTATGTTTTCTGGAAAGTTAAAATGGAAGCATTTATACATTCTCTAGATGTAAGGATGTGGGATGTAGTAACAACAAAATACACTGTTCCAGCGTCAGTTCCTACTGATGCTGATGAGAAACTAAAATTTGAATTAGATAAGAAGGCTAGATATGCTCTTCTTTGTGGTCTTACTAGAGATGTCTTTGCCAAAGTCATTTATTGTAAATCTGCAAATGATATATGGGTAAAACTTGAAACAATCTATCAAGGAGATGACAAGGTTAAAGAATCTAAACTGATTACTCTTAAAACTCAGTTTGACAATCTGAAAATGAGTGAGGATGAAACCATTGCTGCATATTTTTTAAGAATTGAGGAAGTTGTGAATGCCAGGAAGGGTCTAGGTGAAGACATAGAAGAACATGATGTTGTTTCAAAGGTTATTAGGTCAGTCCTACCTAAATTTGAAACAAAAATTTCTACATTGGAAGAAAAGAAAAGTTTTTCAAAAATGACCTTACATCAACTTCAAGGAACTCTAACTGCATATGAAATGAGAATTAGCAATCAAGCTAGTTCTTCATCTAAAGAATCAGCCTTTAAGGTTGAAAAGAATGATGAGAGTGATTCAGATCTAACTGATGCTTTAGAAGCATTATTGGTTAAAAGAATGGCAAAGAAATATAAAAGCAAATGCTTCAGTTGTGGTCAATTAGGACATTTTGCTGCTAGATGTCCAAATATTGAACTTGATGATTATGAGAAGTTTTCTAGAAAGAAACCTTGGAATCAGAATCAAAGGTTTAAGGATTTCAAAAAGAAAAGTCTTTTTTCAAAAGAGGATCCAAATGAAGAATCCAGTGATGCAGATGAAGAAGGGGAAAAATTGTTTATGGCTGAAATAGTTCTTACTCCTAAACTTGAATCAAATGAGCCTGAATCCTCATCTGATTTAGAAATAGAAGTTGATCTTGAAGAAGAACTTCTAAAATCCCTGCAAGAAATTAAAAGGTTAAAAAAATCAGTTACAAATCATCAGACTGAAAATCAAAAACTTCAAGATGAATTAATAAAAGCAAACTCAATTATAGAAAGTCAAAAATTCTTACTTGAAGAAAAGGATAAAAAACTGAATGTCTTGCAATGTTCTTCTGAAGAATCTACTAATCAGAAAACAAAGTTGTTTTTCAATGGATATTGTTTCAACTGTAATACTTTTGGGCACAAAGCAATCTTTTGTAAAAATAGCACTAGTCAAGGCAAAAGAAAAGTTATTAGGTGCTTCAAATGTTTTTACTATGGTCACTATGCAAATCAATGCAAATTAAATCTGAGACCTAAACAGATATGGAAACAAGTAAAGACAAATGAAAAGTCCTTAATTGTTGAAACAGTCTTATTTGCTCAAAAATCTGCAACATGGGTGTTGGATAGTGGCTGTTCTCATCATATGACTGGATGTAAGAACAAGTTCAAAACCTTAGAAAGCTTTGATGGAGGTTTTGTACGTTTTGGCGATAACTCAGGAGCTTATATAACAGGAAAAGGCTCAATAATCTTAAATAATGATACACCAATACATGATGTGTACTTTGTTGAAGGGTTGAAACATAACCTTTTAAGTGTCAGTCAGATATGTGATAATGGATATTCTATCTCTTTCAATGCAAAAGAATGTCATATTAAAAATGGGAAAGATAGAGTCATTGCCAGTGGGTTAAGAACAAATGGTAATTTGTATAATCTGATAGATTCAACTATTCAAGAAACATCATTGGTCAATACATGCTTTATGAGTCAAGTGGAAGAAAATTGGCTATGGCACAAAAGACTGGGACATTTGAACTTTGATAATCTTGCTAGAATCAGCAAGAACAAAAAGGTTAGGGGACTACCACAAATAACTAAACCTGCATCTGTTTGTGAAGAGTGTATAAAAGGTAAGCAAACAAGAGTTTCTTTTAAAACAAAAGAATATCTGTCAAATAGACCACTTGAACTAGTACACACTGATTTATGTGGTCCAACCAAAACAGCCTCTTTAAATGATGAAAAATATTTCATGTTGTTTATAGATGATTATTCAAGAATGGTTTGGGTAACATTTTTGAAACATAAATCAGAAGCCTTTGAACGTTTCAAAATTTTCAGGAAGATGGTGGAAAGAGAAACTGATTTAAAACTGAAATGCTTAAGATCAGATAGAGGAGGAGAGTTTACTTCTCAAGAATTTATTGAGTATTGTGAAAAACGAGGTATAAAAAGACAATACTCTACTGCTAGGACACCACAACAAAATGGAGTTGTAGAGAGAAAAAATAGAACTGTCAAGGAAATGGCCAGGACCATGTTAAATGAAGCAAAGCTGCCTGACAAATTCTGGAAAGAAGCTGTTCATACAGCTGTCTATATTTTAAATAGAGCTCAAATCAGAATTAGGACAGCTTATACACCATATGAATTATGGTATGGGAAAACAGCAAATGTTAAGAACTTTAAAATATTTGGTTGCAAATGTTTTATCAGAAAGAATGATGATTCTCTAGAAAACTTTAACTCAAGATCTGATGAAGGGATTTTTCTTGGGTACTCTACACATAGCAAAGCATATAAATGCTTTAATAAAAGGCTGAACAAAATTGTAGAAGCTATAAATGTTATGTTTGACGAAACATCTGTATGCAGTAATGGCAATGAAGAATATGAAAGTTTATCTTTTCAAGAGTCAGAAAGTATTCATAATGAAAATTGTGAACAAGATAAAGTTGAAACTGATGATGAAGATGAACTTGCAGGAAAAATAGAATCAGAAAATTGCTCCAATTCTAAAATCACTAGTGATGGATCAAAAATAAAAACATCTTCTAGAATAATAGCTAAGAGACATCCTGAGTCTCAAGTTATTGGTGATATTGAAAAAGGAATTTTAACTAGAAGAAAAGCCAAAATAGGAGAACAAGTAAATATTGCTGAACAATTTTGTTTGATAGCAGATTTTGAACCAAAGAATGTAACAGAAGCTCTATCAAATCCTAGTTGGCAAAATGCTATGCTAGATGAAATAAATCAGATAGAGAAAAACAATACTTGGGAACTTGTTCCCAGACCTGATGGTAAAAATGTTATTGGTGGAAAATGGATATTCCGCAATAAACTAAATGAGGAAGGTGTAGTGATCAGAAATAAAGCCAGATTTGTTTGCAAAGGATATGCACAACAAGAAGGAGTTGATTTTGGTGAAACCTTTGCACCAGTTGCAAGGTTGGAGTCAATCAGAATCTTTCTTGCATATGCCACTCATAAAAATTTCACTGTCTACCAAATGGATGTCAAAACTGCTTTCCTAAATGGATATCTTGAGGAGGAAGTTTATATGGAACAGCCAGAAGGTTTCAAATCTTCTGACAAGCCTGATTATGTTCTTCGTCTCAAAAAGGCCTTATATGGTTTAAAACAAGCTCCTCGAGCTTGGTATTCCAGATTAGATAAACATCTAATTGCAAATGGATTCATTAAAGGAAATGTGGACAGCACTTTGTATACAAAAATGGACAATGAAAATTTATTGGCTGTTGAAATATATGTTGATGATATTATTTTTGGTTCTACTAATGATCATTTAGCACAAACTTTTTCAGGAATCATGGAGTCAGAATTTGAAATGTCTATGTTAGGACCTTTGACATTTTTCTTGGGAATTCAAGTCTCTCAGCTTGAACATGGTTTGTTTATTTCTCAACTGAAATATGCTAAGGAAATGCTTAAAAGGTTTCAAATGGATACTTGTAATCCAGTTGGTACACCAATGGAAACTGGATGTAAGTTGATGAAAATTGATGAATCTCCTCTTGTTGATCAAAGAGAGTATCGATCTATGATAGGAAGTCTTTTATATCTTACTGCTTCTAGACCAGATATAATGCACTCTGTATGTCAAGTTGCTAGATATCAAGCAGCTCCTCGTCAATCTCATCTCAATGCTGTTCACCGTATCTTTAAATATTTACAAGGTACTTTGGATTATGGTTTGTGGTATCCAAAAAATGATGATTTTGCTCTCATTGGTTATACAGATGCTGATTGGGGTGGATGTAAAGATGATCAACGAAGTACTAGTGGTGCTGCATTTTTCTTAGGTGATCGGTTAGTTGCTTGGCACAGTAAAAAACAAGAATGTGTCACTATTTCTACTGCTGAGTCTGAAATTATTGCTGCAACAGCATGTTGTACTCAGTTAATTTGGATGTCTTATCAGCTTTCAGATTTGGGTATTCATGTTCAAAAACCTCTGAAAATCCTTTGTGACAATACCAGTGCTATTCAGATTTCTAAAAATCCTGTTATGCATTCTAGAACTAAGCATGTTGCCATCAAGTTGCAGTTTATTCGCGAACATGTGTCATCAAATGAGGTCATTCTTATTCATGTACCTTCTAAATTACAAGTTGCTGATATTTTTACCAAAGCTCTTCCTAGAGAATTGTTTGAACAGTTCAGAATTCGATTGGGAGTCTTCTCTCAATCCATGCTGGAATAAGTTTTTACTTTTCATATTCTGTGTTAGATTTCTGCTTCTTTCACAGAAAACATTTAAAGCAGATGGTTAGATTTTTGATGCATAAATTTTGGGGGAGTAACTTTTCAGTTTTTCAGGCACATTCTGGCACAGGTTTTGTGAATGGCCCAGTTCAGTTCAGTTTTGATTTACAGGTTTTGTTTTGGCACAGGATCATACAGGAGGTTTTGTGAATGGCCCAGTTCAGTTCAGTTTTGATTTACAGGTTTTGTTTTGGCACAGGATCATACAGGTTCAGTATTGGCACAGGTTTGGCACAGGTTCATACAGGTTCAGTTTTGTTTTGTTCTTTTGGCACAGCAGTTTTGGTTTGTTCAGGTTTGGTTCTTGTGTTTGGATGCACTTGGTTCATATATTAATCATGTTTTCATGGTAAATCTGCTTGGCATTTCAGTTCATTATCTTGTTTATATTCAACATGGTATTTCAGTTCATTTTATGAAATGGTGAAAATTTTTGCATCAAAAATGGGGGAGATTGTTAACTTATCTGTCACGTGGCAGATTTGTTTTGTTGGCAAAATGTTACATGTGGCAATTTTTGATGTGGCATGGAAAGTATGATGGCATTTTGGTCGTAGCATGGAATATTTGATGGCATCTGTTTAAAGCGAAAGAATTGAAAAGTGTTTAATGATATTGTCGGCAGTTTTTAATTGGGACTACCGTAAACTGACAAGTCTAAATGCATTATTGATTATTGTCAGTCCTTTCTCGCCGAGTATTTGCTTTGCATGGCGGACTCCAAATTTTGGTTAAACTTGGTTAAGGTTGTGGGTATCGGTTTATTCTGAGCAAACGGTTTTTGTTGCGTTTTGAAAGTTGATTTCATTTTGCAAAAACAAACAGGAAGTAATCGGAACAAGATTTTTTTGTGCGAATCAGGGAAGTTGATTGACGGATTCAGGCATGTTCATTGTTTGCTTTTTATTTTCAAATGGAGTTTCAGATTTATGCATTTATCTTTCTCATAAAGAATAAAAGTTTGATTATTTGTTCGTTCCTGCTCATGTATGAGGATCTGGGGCGTATGAAAGAAAGAAGAAACTCCCTAAGGCCGGACAGAGTCTTGAACAGAGTATTGTGTTTCTGTTTTGAGGTTCTTTGGGCAGAATACACAGGTATGAAGGTTTATGTTCTTGTTCAATTCTGAAGAGGGTCTCGAACCCAAAATATGGCTTTGCAGTGTTTAAAAGTTTGAATAAATCTTTGGGGTTTTAAACCCAGGGTTCTATATACAGTTTTTGTTGGAAATGTGTAATCGTTTCTGTCAGTTGCAAAGCATAAAACCGTTATTGAAACTGTCTTCGAATATCTCTCAAACGAAGGTTAATGTTTATCAAAAACAGATTCGCAATCTGAAGCTTAAAGATTATCAGTTTTATCGAAAACAGATTCGTAATCTGAAACTGTTTTTTTGAAGCATTTTTAAGAGAATGTTGGTTGAACAGTTTTCTAACTGGTTCAGTTAGAAATTTGCAACTGTTATGTTTCGAAGTTTATATATACACTTGTATTCTTCAGATGGATATATGTGTGTGTGTAAAATATATATACATATGTATGCATCTGAGGGCAAGAGGGTTTTAAAGTTTTGATTATAAACTTATATACATGTACGAGTGATATAAGCACATTTGTATATGTATGTGAGTTGAGTTAAATTTCTGAGCAGTAGTGACTGCCGATTGTAAAAGATTGGAATGAATGAAAGGTACAGGTTCATGGAGTGGTTTTTCTCCCTATGACAAAATCATGAGATTTTGGAGGGTTTTCCACTCGGCACAAATTTGGTGTTTCTTCATGGTTGTGAGTTTCATTTCTTTATGCTTATGATGAATGCTTATGCTTCTACTGCTCAAATCGTAAATATTCTGTTTTATATTGCTTAGTGCAAAAATTTGAAGGTGTTTTTAATTTGACAGTATAGTTCTGATTCACCCCCCCCTCTCAGAACCATAACACTTCCAACACCACAACCGATCCTCAAACATGATTGAACCCAGGTCACCCTTATAAAAAAACAATATGTAGTGGTTTCTCACCCACCTAGGTACTAATCATGGGGCCATTGTGGCTTATCCAAGATACCAACGAAGGGACCATTGTGTTCAAAAAGTACTCAACCTAATTAAGGTTTCCAAAGACCAACCATACATAATAACCAAGAAAAATAATGGAACATCACTTTCCACTCTTGAACCCAAGATGAATATTATCCCCAAATGGCACTAGCCAACTATTGTGAAGCTAGAACAACTCTAGCAAGATTAAAAGACTAATAAAAGTATAGTTCTATTGGTGGCTTGACCTCAAGAAGGAAATCTAATATGGAATGGGAATGACAAACAAAAGAGACATGACAAATTGTATGCAATTACAAATAATGCATCTTGTTCACAATCAAATTTTAGCCAAACTAAGTTTCCAACACACATCATTAGGCTCTAATAGGTAGTATTGGAATGGGAATAATGTATATCAATCTTGTGTAAGCTAAATCAACAATTAATTGATAACTAAATACCATAAAAAAAAATGAACACTATCACATTTCTACCAAGTACTTAACATGAAAATAAGCATACATCAATTCTAGTAGACCAAAAATTAGTCATTATGCAAGAAAAATTAAAATTGGAAAGGTAAATTTTTAAGCCAAAATGCCCTAATATGCCCATTTAAACTCTTAAATAGAAAATTGACTATATTGGTATACTTATATTGGAAATGCAATATACATTTGCAACCATGTTCAAACAAAATAAGAGCTATCAGATGTGCAAAAATGATCATCCATTGCCATTTTCAAACAACTAAAATTCATTGTTTGAGAAATTTACCACTAAATTAAATGAAACCCTAGCGACATAAAGGAAAACTGGAAGAAAAATTGCTAGAGATTAGATAAATCCATATATATATTAAGTTTGTAATAAATTGTAATGTAAGTAGTTTCAAAGATCATTTATGAAACCATCCACAAAATGACATCCAATCGAGTGTGTAATAGTGTATCTTTAAACCCTTGATTCTTTAAGCTAACCCCAGCTGCTAAATTACAAAATTGGGTTTCAGATTATTCATATTTCATAGCTTGCTAACCCTAGTCACTAGATATTATTTAAACTTTTGTATATACACTAAAATGGAACTGGAGCATGCATACCATAATCCTCATATGCAATGAACTAGGAAATCCACTATGAATCCTTAATAGGCATGAGATGATAAAGACGTTTCAAGAAATCATAAGTTGTCTTTGAATGGAAGTGATGCATCCAGTACTCAAATTCATAAAGGTCTAGTAAAAATGGTAGAAGCTCGTTGGCTACCCTATTAGGGTGAAATAAGTCATGAGGACAAGGGATCCCCTCTCCTATCCAAGCGTCAATCAACACCATGTTTAAACCTAGAGAAAAGAAGGCTTAAACACCCACTAGGTCATATGTGCAATCATCTCCTTATACACATGAGGATCCAGTAAAGAGGCCATGAAACGAGAGGTGATATCATAATTTACCCTGTATCGCTCATTGGTAGTCACAAAACACCTTCCTAGAACCATTTTAACTACCTTAAAGGTCAATTTATCTAGATTAAGCAATATACCCTTTAGCCATCGGTCATATTCTGGACCTAGAAAAGCCAATTGTGCCTTAGAGCTCATTAAGAACATTGGGGTTTCCATCTTCATATGCCTCTGGTCGTTTCAGCCTCAACATTATCAAACCATCATATAAAATCAAAGTCAAAATGATATGGAAAATTCTTAAAATGAAATGATTACAAGATGGAGTAAGATCCCGTGAACTTAGCCTAACTGAGACCTTTGACTCTCTCATAGAGATAACTTTATACATGGTAATAATCTAGCAAAATGTGGGGCATCAAGCCTTTCTTCACCCACTCTATCCCATACTGGTGGCTATATCATAAACGGGCTCTACAACACCAAAGTCGCACATTTCAAAAAAAAATAGAGGCAAAAGAATCAAATGAGAGTCAGAAATATTAGGTTAAAATGAAAACTAGTATGGGATTGACTCACATCTTCCAGTTAACCCTCAAAGATGATACTCAGTCGAAGGACATGAAAATTAAATCCAAACATGCAAAGTTCTTGGGCTCCAATGAACAAAAAATAATTAAACAACATTTGAACAAGTAAAATGGGCCCAACAGTAAATAATCAAACAATATTAACTAATAACAATAATGGGGATTTACCATCCCATCAAAAAATGGTAAGCTTACCCAAACAAAAAAACATGTGAGTAGTATGATATAATTCTATATGAGAGAAATAAAGTTGTGTATATGTATGTGTCTATACACACATCTAATTATTATTATATATATTTTTGTATATGTATGTATGTATAGATGCATATATTTATATATGTACACACCTAAATCTTGTTAGACACATAGGACAACTGAGAGGGGGGGTGAATCAATTGTGCATTAAAACCTTCAAACCCTTATTAAGAATTAGCATGAATGTAAACAAATGAAACAACAACACATCCACAAACATTCAAAATAGAACAACAAATATTTATGTGGAAAACCCTATTAGGGAAAAGCCATGATGAAGATTAACTCACTATATGAAAACCAAAACTAATTATAAGAGGCTCACTATCCAAAGGACTCATTGTCTAGAAAGAAAAAGGCTCACTGCCTAGGAAGATCACTTCTTTTGGATTACAAACAAATAGTAAGTACATTCACTACCTTAGAGAAATTGGAGAAACCACCACAATATCTCTTTACCATTCGCAACCTTCAGCTCACTACCTCCAACAACTTATGGAACACTAAAATGTAGACACCTTTTTCTCATTGCTTCTGATAGTATTAGGTGTTCTTTCTCACACTCTCATCTCAAACACAATCACACATACATAATTCCATGCTACATTCATCTCCAAAAACTTTACCTTGCATATATACCTTCCACAACCTTGAATAACCTTCACTAGGTTGACTTCAATGAAACATATGCACATCAAATGTGCAACCACCAAATAGGTTGGCACCAAACACCTCCACGATGGAAATAAGTGAGGGTGGACCACATCAAGGGTTAACCAGGACCCAAATCTACACTAACATTCTACACCAGGATCCTATGAAGGTCATCCATAAATGGCACTAACAAACCAGGTTAGCCAAATTGACATTCACACTATCAAGCAACAAAATTCACACTTCACCAAGGCTAAAAAAACCTTACAAACCATGTAGAAACATTACAAAACACCCTAAAATATTCAACATCAACAAAATATTCAAAACCACTGCTGCAAACACGTGAAATTGAGAAAATTATCATCTTGTGCAACCAGTCAAACTACCACAAAGATACAACACATGAATTAAGCTTGTGGAACAACTGAACACTAGACAAGCCAAGGGAAGGTAGGTAAATTCAATATTAGCATACTCCCAAACACATAAGAAAATAAATTTCTACATAGAGAAATGTGGAGCAATTCCATTTCTTTCAAACATCCCTCTTTACAAGCTAGAGACAATCCAACACACTATCAAACATATCTTCTACTGTCATACAATCCAGAACTAAAAAATTTGGATATAAAACCTTCAAATACCTCTGATCATCACTTTCAAACTACACAAGCACATCTTCAAGAATGAATAATTACAAAGAAAAATACAAAACACTTCCCAATCACCTTGTACAACCTTTGTGTAAATTTTCTCAAAAGCACTTGGAAGCCAAGTGACCCTACTACATTTGCAACACTTGCTCAACACCATACACACCTTCAACCAAAGTTTAAAATAAATTAAAATACTGATGGCAACATAGTGCAACAGTCTCCTTCTTTTTCATTAATGGCAACATCTATTGAAAAACCATCAACAAAAAAAGAAACACTCAAGTAGCTCTTCAACTCTCTCCTTACTTGAACATTTCTTTCCCTATGTTTTTCAAAAAAAAATCTCCCCCTTTGTCATCAATAGCAAAGGGAAATACTTGCACACTTCTCTTTAGGCATACAATTTTCTCCCCTTGACTGCATCAACCAAAGACACCTCTACCTACTCCCCTTGAGAGGTAGCCTTCATCAGTCCAAAACAAGGAATATATCTTGAATTTCTCCCAAGGACAAATGCACAATCTTATGCATCTAGTTGAAAGGAGGGGGAAAAACACATAGCTTATGTCTAATATACTCAAATATATCTTTAGGAAATCCTTTGTAAAAATGTAAGTTATTTGATCCTTTGTAGGAACTTCCTTCTCAGAAAATTCATTAATTAATTAATTAAAAAAAATGTGTGAGTAGTATAATATAATTTTATATTAGAGAAATAAATTTATGTATATGTATATGTGTATATACACACATCTAAATATTATATATTGTAGACATGTAAAATTGACCTAACACTTATCACACATTAAATGAATTCTTGCATCATCGAATATCACTGCATTTCACATTAATTGCATCAAAAACCCTAATTTTCTCTATTAATTGGATAATACAACATTATTTAATTAATTCAATTTTTCATCATTTTTGACTAATTAAATAAATTCCATTTATTTAATAAAGTCCTACAACCTTTTTCTGCTATTAATTGAATAATACAACATTATTTAATTAATTCACTTTTTCATCAAATTCGACCAATTAAATAAATTACATTTATTTAATAAAGTCCTAATCTAACTTTATTTCATCCTGATTAATTAAATAATGCCAATTATTAAATTACGTTGCTATCACATTATTCCCCGAAGTCAATTGAATTATTAAAATCATAATAATTTAATTAAATCACTTTCCCTCCAAATTTGAATAATTTGAATAAACTATTCAAAAACATCATCAAAAATCAAATCAAACTAATGCAACTCTTTTACAAAATTCAAACTCGATTTGCACGTTCAATGCCAAAAATTAATTAATTAATTAATCATTCTCAACCACTTTTCTAATTGAGTAAATTATGATCCCCTAATTTCTCAATCTATTCCTGACTAATCAATCTAATTCCTTACTGATCAATCTATTCCTCAATCACACTAATTACATAATCTATTTGCACAGATTATGCCCATCTAAATCCTCTCAACATCTTTTGACCGTCGATCAAGATATTCTACTACACGATCTTGATCATCCATTTCAAATCACAATTTCTATTTAACAAACCTCTTTCCTCGCAAAAAAAGATCGAAGAACCAACCTATTTTGCACAACGAAGTACTACCAACATCATAATCAACATTGACCAAGCTTCAACCAATATCTTCAATCAATACACACATTCTTCAAGCTCTCGTAATGCAACTATAAAGGCTTTGCATTGATACGAGCAACCATGTATCTTCGTGAATACACTCCAGCATGGGATGGTAATGCTATTCATTTTCTGAATTCATGTATTCTTTCATCTTTTGATTTTGTTTCTTGAATTTATTAATAGCTTAGTTTCATTTCGTGAGTGAATGGGCATAGATCTAGATTCTTGTTTTGATTAGATTAGTTTATATTTCATTGTAATTATCTTGTTTATACACTATCATATTTCCCCCTCACACACACATATATATGTATATGTGTTTATGTATAGATATATACATATATAAATTTATATATGCATATATTCATATATATGTTCACACCTAAATCTCTTTAGACACATAGGACAAATGAGAAGGGGGGTGAATCAATTGTGCATTAAAACCTTCAAACCCTTATTAAGAATTAGCATGAATGTAAACAAATGAAACAAAAACACATCCACAAATGTTCATAATAGAACACCAAATATTTACATGGAAAAACCTATTAGGGAAAATCCATGGTGAAGATTAACTCACTATATGAAAACCAAAATTGATTATAAGAGGCTCACTACCCAGAGGACTCACTGTCTAGAAAGAAAAAGACTCGCTACCAAGGGCTCGCTACCCAAGAAGATCACTTCTTTCGGATTACAAAGAAATATTAAGGAGGTTCACTACCTCAAAGAAATTGGATAAACCACCACAATATTTCTTTACCATCCACAACCTTCAAATAACTACCTCCAACAACTTATGGCACACTAAAATGCAGACACCTTTTTCTCATTGCTTTTGGTAGTATTAAGCATTCTTGCTCACACTCTGACCTCAACACACAATCATACATGTTGAGAAAATGTGTCTCAACCTTGCAATTGCATAAGTTATTATTGATACACAAGGTACTTTTTAGCCAACAATGATGGGGGGGTGTGGGGAGTTCCCCCCCATGAGGGGTTTGGGGGGATCATCCCCCTGGTGGGGGCTTAGGGGCAATCCCTCGAAAGGAAAGTTTTATTTATATTTTATTATTATAAATCTAGATCATTCATCATTATGTCTCATATCCAACGGCTGATATTTTATTAGCTTGACTTTCCCTAGAAGGAAACCCTATTTTATGAGGGAATTGTATTACAGTTGTGTATTGTGATGTATTCTAAGAGTCTGATAAGGGTTGTGTTGCCTCTAGATCTCTGAGTGGTGATACTCCTATGAGAAGCTTTCTCTAAAATTATGTTGTAATATTTGTGATTTATGAATAATATATTGGGTGGAATTTAGAGTGTGGGGTTTTTCTCCCAAAAGGGTTTTCCCCACATAAATCATTGTGTTGTGGTATGCATGATATTTGTGTTTATTTCTATTTAAGTTTTTGTAATTATTAAAGATCTGTAAAAGTTTGCAGTATTCTCCTCTCAAGGCTAGTGTAGGAAGTTGTTCCACTACCTTAGCTTCCTTAAAATACATACATCATTCCATGCTACATTTATCTCCAAAAACTTTACCTTACATATATACCTTCCACAACCTTGAATAACCTTCACTAGGTTGGCTTCAATGAAACATATGCACATCAAATGTGCAACCACAAAATATGTCGGCACCAAACACCTCCACAGTGGAAAGAAGTGAGGGTGGACCACATCAAGGGTTAACCAGGACCCAAATCTACACTAACACGCTACACCAAGCTCCCACTAAGCTCATCAACAAATAGTGCAAACACACTAGGTCATCTCAACTAACATTACCACTATTTGGAAACCAAATTCACACTTCACTAAAGCCAAAAAAATCCTTGCAGACCATGTAGAAACATTACAAAACACCCTGGAATATTCCAACATCAATAGAATATTCAAAACCAATGGCACAAATACATGAAACTGATAAAACTGTCATCTTGTGCAACCAGTCAAACTACCACAAAGATGCAACACATGAATTAAGCTTGTAGAATAGCTAAACACTAGAAAAACTAAGGGAAGGTAGGTAAAGGAAATACTAGCATACTCCAAAATACACAAGAAAAGAAACTTTAGCATAGAGAAATGTGGAGCAGTTCCATTTCTTTCAAACATCCATCTTCACAAGCTAGAGACAACCCAACACACTGTCAAACATATTGATGCAGGGGCATTGACTAATTTTTTTAGATTCTATGTTTGTAGCTAAATGTAGGTTTGATGTGTTGAGGATATGTCAACATGTAGTAATTTTGGAGCTCATGTTTCCATAGTGACAGAAACATCAACAATTAATTGTTAGAAAGTCGTATGGACAGATTGATGACTTAGGTCCTTGCACTAAGTTGACAGAGAGTTGGTTAGAGAAGTCGAACAGTTATGAAGATGAAATCGGTTGATATTTAGTTGTATACGATGATAGAAGAGATAATAGACAGAAGTTTTAAAAAGGGCATCGAATGAAAGATGGAGGGTGGTCAAAGGAAATAGAACAGGTTGATAGTGTGCAGGTCAAATAGAGTGAGGTCGAGTAGGCCGAAGGCCCAAAGAATCTATGGCCGATAGTGGAAGATTGTGTGTCGGGGGCTAAAGTGCAAGCCAATATTAGAGAGAGAAAAAGTGAATCATTTGGGATGAGGGTGTATTAAATAGGAGGGTCGACGACATGTAAATAAAGAGAAGGCTGAGAATTGGAAGGAAGCCAATATGAAGAAGGAAAAATAAATAAGGAGGAAATTGTTGCAGAGAAGAGATTGAGTGAGAAGAAGCTTGGGTCGATGGAAAGAAATTGAGAGACATTAGGTGAGGCCAAAGAAGTGGTTGAAGGATCGAAGAGGGAAACAATAGAATATGGGGAAGCTAAGACAAAAGGTTTGAGGACCGTTGCTATTAAAACAACATCATATATCTTGTATTGTTTTGAGACATAAATGAATAAACAAAAACTTGTCCATTATTGTCTGAATAAGATTTGTTTCAATAGAGGTTGATTATGTGATCTATTCATGAATTTTTCTCATTGCATTTAAGTTCTTATCACCTTCATATTTAGAGGAAGAATTGTAGTTGAGTTGGAATGTAGAAATATCTCTCTCGAAGTAAAGGTTTTGTTATAACATTCAGTTAATTATTATTTAGCTTCATGTCACTTTCGTATTCATGGTGAATGGTTGTATTCTTTGGTTTGACAATTTTGGATATGGTAGATACCTAAGGATGTCTCCAATATCATATCTTCTACTACCGCACAATCCAGAATTGGAAACTCTAGATATAACACCTTCAAATACCTTTGATCATCACTTTCAAACTACACAAGCACATCTTCAATTAATTATTATTCAACTTCTTGGAGCTTTCGTATTCATGGTGAATGGTTGTATTCTTTGTTTTTACTATTGTGGATATGGAAGATACCTAAGGGTGTCTCCATCAATTGGTATCAGAGCCCAAAATATCTAGGAAGTAAAAGTTTGTTATTTGGTTTCATGATTTTGATGTGCATAGTTTCTTGGAGAGTTGTGTGTGTTGTAGATTGATGGAGGAAGAGAGAAGAACTTAGGTTCACAAGAATGGGTAGAACAAGGGAGAGAGAAGCCCTAGGAGAGGACTCAAGAAGACAAAAAGGAACAAAGATGCAGAAGCATTCAGGCAAAGAAAGTCTTGAGAAGAGAGACAAGATGAGAGAAAACATTAAGAAGAAAGAAGACAAGAAGAAGCAAGATGTAGAATTTGAAATAGAGATGGAAGAGTTAAGGAGAGATTTGGAAATGGTTAAGCGATGGTTTGAGGATAAAAACCAAGTTTATTTTTTGGTTTGGCCAATGACGAAGAAACTGAAATCGCCTGTGAAGATGATTATGGAGAGGAGGAAAAGGAAAAAGATGAATTTCTTAAGAAGAGAAGAGAGAACCCAAAGAGGTTGGGATAGTAGTTAGTTGCCAAGCGAGCAACATGAAGAGAAGTGGTGAAGGAAGTTCTTACCGAAGGGAACATGAGAAGACAAAATAAAAAGGAAGAAGTGCAGCAAAGAGCACTTGGAAAAGAGGTTAAACAAGAGAGGAGAGTGTCTCTGAAGAAGGCACTAATGGAGACATTGTGGTCTCTGGTATTATTTGATAAGATTTTTTTTTCAAATGTGTATGCAGATATGAAGAATGTGTTGAAGAAGGTCAAGAATGAGGCCTTGAATATGATGAAAGATGGGTAAAAAGTAGCACTTGAGAAAAGAATTGAAGATGAGAAGAGATTAGTGGTAGCAATATGACAAGAAAAGTTTGCAGCAGGGGTCCATTATAGAGTACCTGAGAATGCAAAGGATTTGTTTGTTGAAGATTTCCAACATTATGACGGAGATGAGGAAGAAGCCATTGAGTTTCATGAAGCCAATTATAGATGTAATGTAGAACAACAGGTAAAAGAAATTTTAATGGTGAAGTTAGTTGTGAAAATGGAAAGGAAAATGTTGCTTTTAATCAAGTTAATAGAAGAAAGAATGTCACTGAGAAATTTAATAAAGAGGAAGAGGAAGTGATTGATCATGGGTATATAATTCCATGTTGGAAAAATAAAAAGATTGTTGATGGACAGAAGTTAAGCTATAAAGAGATAGATGCTTTTGGTCATGTTTCTGCTAACAAGGAAGTGCAAAGGATGCAAGATGTGCAGATGAATAAGTAGATGCCAGATGTGAGAGTAAATTGGTAGGAAAGAAGGCATAGAGGTGATTTCTCTAATAAGTGAATAGATTGTGCATTAAGGATCACAAGTGTAGCAATAAAGGGACAATAATCCAATAATAAAATATGGGTGGTGAAGAAAGCAGAATCAAACAAGTGTGTTGATGAGAAAACAATGCTCAAGAGTTGGAGACGTGAAGAAGAAACCAAGCCACATGACCTAGGAAGCATGGTGAATCTAGTAGAGGATGACAAGAAGGATAATAGCCATGAGCATGCAAAGGAGTTGCATCAGAAGCAAGGGGTATGCAAGGTAGAGGAAAAGAAATTTGAATGTATTTATGATGATTCTTTTGAGGCTTTGAATGAAATTTGTGAATATGAGATGGAAATGTGGAGGATTGTGGATGAGAAGATGAGAAGAAATAATTACCAGAAGAAAAAGGAAAGATAGCTTGGAAAGCCCAAGATGAATAGAATAGTTGAACATCAAAAGGAGACAGCAATAGCATATGATGGTGAGCACAAAGATGTAGATTTTTTTATGGGAAAAGCAGTAAATAAAGAAGGTAATGATGTGGCAGCAGTTGCTACGCCCTTAATATTATTGTACATCAGGTTATGAATAGTCGGCTTGTGGCTATCTTAACTCTCTATTAAGTCATATTATCATTAGTATATTGTTATTTAATTGTTTAGGTCGGCCTAAGTCTTATATAGGTGTGTCTAAGTCAAACTAGGTGATATCCTTGGCATAAATAGGTCGATATAGGAGGTTGTGAGTCTTATTTCATCATCAAGTGTGAAGTGTGTTCTCATTAGAGATATTTGGAGGTTTTCCCCCTCGAAGTGGCTTGTTATTCTCAGTTATTACCAAGTATTTGCAGCATATTTCATATCATATTCTTCTATTGTGCAAGTTATTTCATAACAAGTGGTATCAGAGCATGATCTTGGCACCATAGAGGCAAGGTTTTTCTCAATTTTAGAGGCGACTTTGGGAAGAGCATATCTTTCAGATTTTGGAAAAAAAAATTCTGATTTTTAAAGGGTTTTTGAAGAACATATTGAAGAAGCTACAGTCCAGATTTTAGAAGAGTTGGAGTAGAATTAAGCGAATTATTGTAGAATTAGGGTTTCTACACTATTTTTTTGGAATCTACATATCTCGCACATCTTGTTGAATTGGAGTCTAACTTTTATTGGGTTTTTGAAGACATAAAAAAGGATATTACAGTAAAAATTTGAGAGAATTTAAGTTTCATTTGTGTGATTTATTTCAACATTAGTGGTTTCCATCATGTTGGGGCCTGGAACAAGGGGTGAAAAGAATGTCACTCTGGGGAAGACTCCTAATAAGGATGGTGAAACAATCAAGGATATTACTCATAATGAGGAAATAAATAAGGTCAAGGAATAAATTTCCTCAATTAAGATGGATATGTGTGACCTAAGAGGAGATATATCGGACATACGAAACATGTTAAGCACCTACATGGCTGAATCAAGAAAGGAGTTCTCAAGCGGCCAAGGTGAAAATTCTAGGTTAGCTACTACTGACACAAGCTTTAGACTCCTATGGGATCTAGGAATTTATTTCCAAAGGTGGATATGCCAAGTTCAATGGTAAGGATCCTCTAACATGGATAAACCAAATGGAGAATTTTTTTGAAGTACACCAAATCCCAAATGGACAAAAGGTCACAATGGCTTCCTTATATCTAGAACCAAATCAATTCATTTGGTATCATTGGCTTTGCACTTATCGAAGTAAAAAGGGGCTCACCATCTCATGGTCAATTTTTACAGAGGAACTCCAAGCACAATATAGCAATAGCGTCATAGACAACTTCTTTAGCCAGCTAGCTAAACTTCAACAAACAGGATCAGTTAAGGATTATATTCAGCAATTCCAAAATCTATCCTTAAGGGTGGATACAATTACAGAGGAAAACTTGAATGACTTATTCTTGGGTGGTATCAAGGATCACATTCAACATGAGGTACGCATGTTTAGCCCTAGTTCCATAAATGAGTATTTTATCTTAGCACGCAGGGTAGAGGAGAAGTATTTGATTCCTAAGAAGCAAGGGGCTAATGTGACAAGAGAGAAGGGATATTCAACACAATCTACTAAGTTGAATCCACAACAAATTGAGGAGAAAAGACAAAAAGGCTTGTGTTTCAATTGTGATAGCAAATACAGTCGAGGACATAAATGTAGTGAAAAGAAATTGTTTTATATTGAAGGTCCCAATGAGGAAGAAGAGGAGGAACCCATACTAGAAGATGAAAGGGAGTCAAATGAGGAATCACGTGATTCTCAACCAATCATTTCTTGTCATGCACTCTTAGGTTTTAGCACTCCACAAACTATCAAGGTGGTGGGATTCCTAAAGAAGCAAAAGGTAACAGTGTTGATTGACTCAGGTAGTACTCATAATTTCATCAACAAAAAGTTAGCTACTCGTCTAAATTGTTTCATATATCCAGCTCTAGAGTTTCAAGTTTTGATTGCAAATAGTGGTACAGTTAGTTGTTCAAGGAAGTGTCATAGCATTAAATTATCCATGGGAGATTATCAACTTGATACCCCAATGTATGCGATATCCATGGGTGCAGCAGATATTATTTTGGGAGTACAATGGCTTACTACATTAGGAACAATTGAGATGAACTTCCAAGAACTATTCATGAGATTTCAATCGGAAGGAAGGCTAGTAGAGCTAAGGGGGTTGAAGGAAAAATCTCCACAAATGGTAAGCTCTCATCAAATGCAAAAGTTGCTTAAGAAAGGAGTGGATGGATTTGTGGCCCAACTATGTTCATTAGAAGTCTCTCAATCTATTACTCCTACTCATCCAGATTTGCAAGCTATAATTGATCGTCACTCAGTTGTTCTTGGAGATATTCCTAAAGGACTTCCTCCTAAGAGGGATCATGATCATGCCATACAGTTAGTCCCAGGGAGCCAACCACCGAACATCAGGCCTTACAGGTATCCACACATACAAAAGAGTGAGATAGAAAAGATTGTTGAAGAGATGCTAGAGGCTGGAATCATCAAGCATAGCCAAAGTGCTTACTCCTCGCCTATGGTGATGGTACGTAAGAAAGATGATACTTGGTGCATGTGTCCAGATTATAGAGTGCTCAACATGTACACTATTAAAGATAAGTTTCCAATTCCAATAATTGATGATTTGCTAGATGAATTAAATGGAGCTATGTTTTTTACCAAGTTAGATCTTAGATCTGGTTATCACCAAATTCGGATTAAGGAGGAAGATATTTGTAAGACAGCATTTCAGACTCATGAGGGTCATTATGAATTTTTGGTGATGCCATTTGGTCTTACCAATGCACCATCTACATTCCAAAGTTTGATGAATTCCATTTTTAAGAAGTTCTTGAGAAAGTTTGTGTTAGTATTCTTTGATGATATATTAATTTATAGCAAGACTTGGGAAGAACATTTGCAACAAGTGGACCAAGCATTACAAATACTTGAAGATCATAAACTCTATGCTAAGCCATCCAAGTGTGCTTTTGGTCTTACAGGTGGAGTATTTGGGACAAATAAGTTCACATGAAGGAGTAAAGGTGGACCCTAACAAAATTAAGGCTATCATGGAATGGCCTATTCCAAAACCATTAAGAAATGAGAGTTTATTGGGATTGACTGGGTACTATAGAAGATTTGTGAAGAATTATGGTAGTATAGCAGCACCTCTCACCACTCTATTGAAGAAGGATTCTTTTCATTGAACGAAGTCCACAATACAACATTTGAGAGATTGAAGGAGCTATGTGTACAACTCCGATACTTTCCGCTCCCGACTTCACCAAGGAATTCATTGTGGAATGTGATGCTTCTAGAATCACATCATCAATTAAGGTGTCCCAAGAGTTCAGGCGTAGAAGAGCACTTGTTTATCAACAAGTACTTTCAAGACTCAAGGAGAATTTAGCCATGGCACAAAATCGAATGAAACAACAGGAAGACCAACATCGTAGTGAAAGAAGTTTTGAAGTTGGGGATTGGGTTTCTTAAGGCATTGCAGCCTTATAAGAAAATCTCACTAAAGCAAAGAAAGAAAGAATAATAAGTTGTCTCCAAAGTATTATGGTCCATACCAAATCATGCGAAGATCTAGTGTTGCCTACAAGCTTGAGTTGCCACCAACAACAAAGATACATCCATTTTTTCATGTTTTATCTGAAGAAGGTAATTGGGCATAATATTCCCACTCAAACAACACTTCCCGAGCTGGATGAAGAAGGAAGAATCATTTTGGAACCAGTGCATTCGTCAAAAACACACAAAGAAGTTGAGGAATAGAACTATCACTGAGTATCTCATCCAATGGAAGAAGTTACCAGTTGAAGATGCCACATGGGAAGATGAGGAGTTCATTCAAAAGTTTCCAAACTTGATTAGCATTGAGTACAATGCTTCTTTGAAGAAGGGGGGCATGCTACGCCCTTAATATTATTGTACATCGGGTTATGAATAGTCGCTTGTGGCTATCTTAACTCTCTATCAAGTCATATTATCATTAGTATATTGTTATTTAGTTGTTTACCCTAAGTCTTATATAGGTGTGTCTAAGTCAGCCTAGGTGATATCCTTGGCATAAATAGGTATATATAGGAGGTTGTGAGTCTTATTTCATCATCAAGTGTGAAGTGTGTTCTCATTAGAGATATTTGGAGGTTTGCCCCCTCAAAGTGGCTTGTTATTCTCAATTATTACTAAGTATTTGCAGCATATTTCATATCATATTCTTCTATTGTGCAAGTTATTTCATAACAGCAGTGATCAAAGAAGGTATTTTTGGTGCAATAGTGGTCCAAGGAAGAGAATACCCACAAAAGAAGCACGAAGACAATGCAAAGGTAGAAATAGAAGTGGGAGCAATAAATGAAGATGAAGCCCAACAAATTCAAGTTAAAGAGGATGTCCTTGAAGAAGTAGAAAGAGGTACAACAATTAAAAACATTGAAAAAGACTTGTGGAAACAATTTGCAGATATAGAGAAAGAGTGGGATGAAAAGGTTGCAAGTATGGAGATGTATAGGGAAGTGAAGGAAACCATGAAGAAGACTATAGATAATGATGTTGCAGTAATGAGGGAGACAAATTTTGAGATGAATGTGATAAACCATGAGATGAAAAATGAATCTAGAGATATTTTGTCGCAGTGGTTGGCCATGGAAGAAGAATGGTTGGAAATGATGTTTTATGTGAAGGTTGCATATGCAGACAACATTGGAATGATGGGAGGAGATGTAGTAAATGTTGATGATATAGTAAACGATGTTGAATATGTGGAATATTTTCCATGGGTTTATGATGTGTTGACATGTGCAAATGAAAGGTGGAGCAAAGCTTGGAAAAGAATGATGGATCATAGTGATGACTTCGTGCAAATAGAGCACAATAGTGGAAAAAATTGTTGGAAGAAGATGACATATGGACTAGAGAGATTGTGGAAAAAGTGGAAGAAAATGAGAAGGTTAGTTTTCAGAATCACTACATATGTAGGAGCACATGATTTTTGTCCCCTAGGGAGTCTAATACAAGGACATTGACTAATTTTTTTAGATTCTATGTTTGCAGCTAATTGTGGGTTTGATGTGTTGAGGAGATTTCAAGATGTAGGCAATTTGGAGCTCCTATTGCCATAGCGATAGAAACATCAGCAATTAATTGTTAGAAATTCATAAATTCATATGAACATATTGAAGACTTAGGTCATCGCACCAAGTGGATGGGTAGTTAGTTAGAGAAGTCGAACAGTTATGAAGATGAAAGTGGTTTATATTTAGTTGTATGCAATGATAGAAGAGATAATGTCTAGAAGTTTTAAAAAGGGAATTGAATGAAAGATGGAAGGAAGTCAAAGTGTTAGACCCCCAAAAATCCTTGATATTTTGAGGTCTCTTGTCCTCGATATCAGCTTTGTATGTTGATTGCACACAGGGATTAGGGTTTTAGCTTGAATGAACTTTCCATCCAAATTTCCCTTTTAGCCCTCAGATGTTTTATTTCTGTGTTGACCTATCGGTCCAGTTACCATTGATATAAGTTGCCTCGAGTCATGGTTTCATGTTTCTTACTGGCCCCTTCATTTTAAGTTGTTCAATCAATCCCAGTCGCATAATCTCTTAAAAATCCCCAAAGTTGACCTTTAATCTTTGCATACAAATGACTCACGCTTAAGTCATGAATTATTGAGGGGTAAAGTCTTGTCGGCCCATTCAAGGCCCCTTTTTAAGATTAACTATTAAGTGTTTGTGCAAGTTTGTTGGTCACAAGAACACAAGATTCAATCTGAACCGTTCCTCGTTGGCTTGCCTGTTTGAAATGATTACAGTTTAATTGTTGCAGGGTTAGTGAAACAACGCCACATGTATGTGGGCCCAGTTGATGTGTCCCATCTCAATGCCCAGAATTCTAAGATCGATAGTGCTAAGCAAATGAAGAAGGTTGATCATATTCATTCCCCACTAGCTCATAGAAGAAAGATGCAAGTTCTTTAAAAATAGTGAGACTTGCAAGATGTTTCCACGTGCATTCTATGGCTACCAGTGGGTGGGACCCTCTAGTACACAGGGAGAGTCTTGTCAAAAAATTCTTATTGCTAGTTCGTCAGAGTTGGAACAATGATGCAAATTCAAGTGAGTTTGACTCAATCTGAGTCGTTTAAGATGCCCAGCTCACCCATGAATTGATGGTGTGTATTCAAAAATGCAAGTATACCCATTGCAATTATTTTTCTTCGAATGAATGAACATTAATGGCAAAGGTGGCTCATAAACCTATTCAATTCCCTTCATAATTGTACATGCAGTTGATGCTTGCTTATTTTGGATTTGAAGATGTGTCCAAGGCAATACAAGGAGCTAAGAAGCAAATTGCAGAAATTATCTGGGTTGGCATTAGGGTTTGTCACGACTAAAAGCAGTAAGTACTATAAACGCAATTTTGTGCCTTTTCAATCTTCTGAGTTAGGGATTTCTTTTAATTTGTTTTAAAACAAATATGTTTCTTCATTTTGCTTTCACTTCTTCAAAGTTAGGGTTAATCTTTGCTTTTAAAATTCGTAGCCCTATAAATTGCCCAAATTTAGCCCTCATCCTCGATCGTAAATTGTAATTAGGAGTTGAATAGTTAAAATCCCTCTGAAAGAACTCTTGCATACCCAAGCCCATGGCTCCCAAAATTCAAGGTGCTTCTTCCTCTACTCAGTCTAGAACCCTTTCACAAGATATAATTGATTTGATTTCCTAGTCTACAAATAAGAAACCAGAGGGAAGGTTCTTGTTTTGTGGCCTTGTTGTAAAAGAGGGCTTGATAGATAAAGGTTGTTACATCAAGGATGTCAAGGTACCCTACACAGGATGGAAGATGTTCCAACATTGATTTTGAAATAGAAATCTTGGGTCTCCTTTTAGTAACCCATGGGATTTGAATATGGGGAGACTAATTGTCCCCAATGTGTATATGGATGTGGACCTCTTAAAATATATTGCATTAAAGTATGATCCAATTTCTAGGGTAGTCAGAGCATATGATGGGGTGGTTATGGTAAAAATAACTAATGAAGAAACTAAAAAAAAATTTGACCTGCATGAAAGGAATAAAAATATGCTTCCTTTAGATATGGACACTATCAGAGAAGAGCATAACAAGACCAAGGTATTCATTAGGTCAAAAATGTTTCCCCTACATACTGCAGTGGTTGGAACTAGGAAACAACGGAGGAAGATTACAATTGATGACAGAGAGCTCAAATCTTTCCCAATGAGCTATTTCTCTAGTTACTTTAGAAGACCGTACACACTTTTTACCAAATTGTAGGCGCTAATCCACCTGACACATTAGAAAAGGAATATAGTTACCTGGACACACATATGCAACATCCACCATACAACATAGTTTATGATTATGCAACCTACCTAGTTGATCACATCCATAAAGGCTTAGTTGAATTGCAAAGAGAAAAACAATGGGTGAAATTATGGTGGTAATCATTGTTAATGCATGTGTTCCTGTATAAGGGACAAAAATCCTTTGAGAAGGATATTACATTGGAAAGGAAAAGGGATGATGTCGACTTACATGTTCAATTTTGGACCCATATCCTAGATAAAGATGATAAAAAGTACAATTTTGTAATATTTAGAAATGATTTTGCATCTAGAATAAGGAGGGCCTTGATATTTCAACCACCTAGGATTCCTAAGGAAATCCATGAGTTCTTGAGACCTAGAGAGCTAAGGCCAGATTTGAATTTGAGCCATAATTGGGGAGATTTGATTTTGTATCATGATAAGACAATTTTTCAAGATATATGGTAGTGGTTTGGGCCCATATGTTTTGCATGTAGATGTTCCTTTGAGAATAGGCAGTTGGGAGCTACACAAGAGGCACATCTACCTGAGTCAACAAGGAAGGGGACATTCTTCCTAGAATGGATTGTATTTGCATATTATGTCGTGATAAAAGGGGTAGTGAAGGAACTAGAACATCTATTAACTCCTTATGAACTAATGATTCTGAACCCAAGGAATCATGATCCTGAAGGCTTCATCAATAAGCTCAATGCAGATAAGAAAATGGGCATCTTTATACATGTTTTTTATTACCCTAAGGATATCATCAGGAATCTCTTCAATTTTGAGGAACAAGATGAAAGAAAAGCCAAGTATCTGGCTTATAGAAATATGGTGGAAGCTAAGAAGAAGAATGATCCTCAATATGATCCTCTGCCAAACATACATGGTGATTTTAGTAGGGCGATGTATGTCATGGACAATTTTGAGAATGTTGTTGGTGTTTTAAGAGAGCAACGGGAGATTATTGATAAAGGAAAGGCCACGGTGGTTGAAGAAAATGTTGAGGTAACAATGGAAGAAATACCTACATATCAACCACCTAAACAGCTGAGGATTTATTCTAGGAGGAAGAAAATGGAAAGTGAAGAAAGAAGTTCAGTGGCCCATGTTGCCCCTGAAGAACCAAAGGCAGACTATCCTAAGAGTGTCACGGCATCTCCTCCTACACAGGCCTCTTTCCTATAATTGGCATTGATTCACCTCCTAAAATTTGTGTCCCTCCTGTGCAACCACCTCAAAAGAAGCAGAGAACTGAAACAAAAGGAGTCCAGTTGATTATTTTGACACCGATGAAGATGATATTTTTGTCACCCCTAATGAAATGCAGATAGGGATGCCTCCTAATGAAGGATTGATTGCCTCAAGTTCAAGACAAAGAATTCTCAGACTTGGGAAGCTTGATATTTGTGGAATGAATACTGCAGACAACTTGAGGGTGGAGGCCAGTAAAGAGTTTATACAGGATGATTCTTTCATTGAGACTTCTGCATTTCAGGATTTCTGGTGGAAATCAAAATTTGAAAATTATGCAGAGAAGGTAGCCATCAAAATAATTTTGCACCCTAAATCACTTGAAAATTTCATTGAGGTGAATGTAAGAAGCATTATGAAAGATGAGTTCAAAAATATTAATTCCCAGCAAGGCAGAGAACTTTTGAAGAAGAGTGGTGTGTTGTTATTGCCAAAGTGGAATATAGTTGATGTTATTGTTTTAGATGCTATAAGAAGGGCTAAGAGACCTCTTGTACAAATTGGAGAAGAACTAGAAATAGCCCTTCAAGGTTCAAAATTTAGTGAAAATTGGGATGCATTGGCAATATGGTCATTGTCTTCGGCATCTAGGAAACCAGTCATGGCAGAGCCATCAGATCTTAGTAGACAACTGCTTGTAAAAAGAGTTGCTAATACTCCAGCTTTGGAAGTTGCAAACATGGTTGTTAATGTTTCTAGTTTTACCTGGTTAACTGTGGAGGGTCTCACCTTGGAAAGGGATAATCTCAGAGTTAAATACAGTGAACTCTTGAATGACTATGACAATAGCCAACAGAAAGTGGCCACATTGGAAACCAAACTGGCATTCTACAAACATAGAGAGAAAGTACAAAAAGAATGAGATCAGCCTAGCTCAAGCCACCCACCTATAGTTTCTCCAATGACATCTATGTAGCACTCATTTCATAGCCAAGCTCTAGTACTAGTACCATATAATCAAGGACAAGAATCAATTGTAGAGGAAGAAATAAGTAGACTAAGCTCTAGTTCATCTGACAAAGATCAACTGCTTCTGCAAATTGAAGTGTATAAGAAGTTGCTAGAGAATGCTCAAGATGCAATGTATGAGAATATATCAAACGTTGTTTGCACTACCTTAAAACATTTGAATGAGAAGATTCAGGAGAGACTCAATAGTGTGCATGACAACTATTCTTTGATGGTGTGTGAAATGAGGTTGTCTCAAAAGGATAAATTGTTGGCCATACCAACTCTGAATAAATGGGTCCCAAGAGTTGAGAGATTGAAGTTAATTTTAGTGGGAGCTGGCCAACATTAAGATAAGTACCCTCTAGTTCTTCCAATTTATGACTTTGTGTGTGAGTTGAGCGAGTAGAAGTTTCAGGGATATGCAACTCCATTGGAGTAGAAGATAATAGAATTGATAGCTCAATATAACCACACTGATTTAGCACCACTACCAAATATTGAAGTGGCTAATTATGAAGTGAAACCATCGCAAACATGGAAGAGGGAGCTGGATGAGGTTATTTATTCTTAGGTAAATAAAATTTGTAGGGAAGTTGATAGTGATGTCTTCAATAACACCCTGTGGAGGCTAACATTTCTTATCAGATTTCTAGAGAATTTTGATAGGGAATCCAATGTAGTTGTAACCAAACATTCCCCTTATAGGAAAGCCATGGATAAAATAATGGAATTTGAGTGGCCATCTGAGGAAGATTACAAAGAATGGGGAAGGTTTTATGTTGGCAAGTTTGGTTTGTGAAACATGTACTTGGTCATGTATTGTACAGGTCTAGCCTCAAAAACTACAAAGTTAGAACATATGTTTCATAGAAAGGTATCAATTGTTGATGATGTGGGATGTTGATTGAGATGTTGACTCATCTATGGTCCACATAATTTTGTCATTTTGCTCGATGAATTGGAAGCACTACTTTTGATATGTCTTTTGAAAAGGAAAAGTTTCT
Source organism: Sequoia sempervirens (assembly GCA_007258455.2). Taxonomy (NCBI): domain Eukaryota; kingdom Viridiplantae; phylum Streptophyta; class Pinopsida; order Cupressales; family Cupressaceae; genus Sequoia; species Sequoia sempervirens. Next base: position 855,672,841 of record VDFB02281492.1, on the reverse strand, counting down.
CTCTATTGCAAATGTAAATATTATTTATCTTATATGTATTCCCCCCCTTTTCGACGATTGCAAATATAACTGAATTGGGAATATACCTTCTAGCGGTCCAATTCAATGTTGACATGTGTACACTTGGTCTAAGGCTTTTTTTTTCTCCCTTGTTCTATAAAGGGGAATTCAGGGCCATTTGTGTGGATCTTTTGTTGAATTTCTGGAGCTACATTGAGAGAATTAAAAAAAACATAGAGCAGATATGTTGAGACTTTATCGAATGTTATGAGTCTAGACAGTGAATTTAGTTAAATGTATGGTTTCTAAGTATATTTGAATGATAATGGAGATTTTATGAGTCTTTAGTCTATCCTTTTGGTTTTGTATTAGATTTATTAATCAAAATATTGATCAACGATCATCTCATTAATTTTCATCGTGTTATGCTTTGATATTATGGTTTTGGCTCTTGTTCACGAAATGAGTTAAAATGCTTGAATTAGACCATAGATTCTTATATGAAGTTATTTGGATTTGATAAGTAGTCTTTAGTGCTCAGTCATTGATGTGTGAATTACAAAGTGATGTCACTAGATCATAATTACTTAGAATTAAACATGCCTTATATTTCAATTTGTGCAGACTCCTAACCCATAGATAATGGCACTAATATTTAACCCATTTAACCTTTCTTGGGGTTTCAGTCCTTTGACTTAAGAGAAATATTTTAAATAATCATTGACCCATCTATTATTTGTTGTTGTTTGGTATTCTCATCTTAAGATGCATAATTAATTCAAATAATTGCCACCTTTGTGATTGATTTCATCTTATCTACAATAAATGAGAATACGTCTACCTTGATTTGCAATGTATGTGTAAATTTTTGAAATGAGTTATCTATTTGGCATTGTGGGAATACCCTCTCAGGTTAAGTAGAACCCAAAGTGCAGGAGATAAAGAAATGGATACTTTATCTCGTTTGTTGGTTACTCATCTAGCAAGTATTTGAGAATTGAGTTTGGCAGAATCATAGATATTTGTTAATGCCTACTTGGTTCATTAAAATTAACCAACAAAGAGGAAATAGAATAGGCTGATAGTGTGCAGTCTGAATGGAGTGAGGTCGAGTAGACCGAAAGCCAAAAGAATCTATGGCTAACAGTGGAATATTGCGAGTCGAGGGCCAAAGTGCAGGCCAATATTAGAGAGAGAAAAAGTGAACCATTGGGGATGGGTGTATTGAATAGGAGGGTCAACGACCTGTAAATAAAGAGAAGACCAAGAGTTGGAAGGAAGTCGATATGAAGAAGGCAGAATAAATGAGGAAATTCGTTGCAGAGAAGAGACTGAGGTAAAATAAGTTTGGGTCGATGGAAAAAAATTGAGAGACATTAGGCGAGGCCAATGAAGTGGTTGAAGGATTAAGGAGGGAAACAACATAGTTTGGGGAAGCTACAACAAAAGGTTTGACGACCGTTACTATTAGAACAAGATCATATATCTTTTACTTTTTTGACACGTAAATGAATAAACAGAAACTTTTCCATTATTGTATGAATAAGATTTGTTTCAATAGAGCTTGATTATGCGATCTATTCATGAATGTTCTCATTGTGTTTAAGTTCTTGTCACCTTCATATTCAGAGGAAGAATTGTAGTTGAGTTGGAATGTAGAAATATCTCTCTCAAAGTAAAGGTTTTGTTATAGCAATCAGTTAATTATTATTCAACTTCCTATCACTTTCGTATTTGTGGTCAATGGTTGTATTCTTTGGTTTGACTATTGTGGATATGGTAGATACCTGAGGGTGTCTCCATCACATATCTTCTACTGCCGCAAAATCTAGAATTGGAAACTCTAGATATAACACCTTCAAATACCTCTAATCATTACTTTCAAACTACACAAGCACATCTTCAAGAGCACTTGGAATACAATTATCCTTGCTGCATTTACAACACCTACTCAACACCATACACACATTCTACCAAAGGTAAAATAAATAAAAATATTGATGTAAACATAGTGCAACAATCTCCCTCTTTGTCATTGATGGCAACATCTGTTGAAAAAACATAAAAGAAACACTGAAGTAGCTCTTCAACTCCCCCCTTACTTAAACATTTATTTCCCTGTGTTTTTCAAACTGTTTCCTCTCCCTTTCCCATCAATAGAAAATGGAAACACCTACACACTTCTCTTCAGGAATATAATTTTCTCCTTCTGACTGCACCAAAAAAAGACACCACTACCTACTCCCCTTGAGAGGTAGCCTTCATCAATCCAAGACAAAGAATATATCTTGAATTGGTCCCCTAGACAGATATGCAATCTTATGCATCTAGTGAATGTAGGGGCAACAACCACTAGCTTATCTCTAATATACTCAAATATATCTTTAGGAAGAGCCTTTATGGAAATTTATGCTATTTGATCCTTTGTAGGAACATAATCCAACTTCACTTCTCAACAACTTTCTCTCTTAGAAAGTGATACTAGATAGAGATATGCTTTGTTCTTGAATGCATTACAATATTTTTTAGTATTTTGATAGCACTTGTATTATCACACAATATAGGAATAAGTTTATCATATGGTATTTTGATATCCTTCAATTTCTCCTTCATATATAGCACTTATGTATAACAAAATGCTATAACAATATATTTTTCCTTTGTAGTAGATAATGACACTAAATCTAGCATCTTACTTATCCAAGAAACTAGCCTATTTCTAAGGAAGAAAGTACCTCCACTTGTACTTCTTTTTTCATCTGCACAACCTACCCAATCTTCATTTGTATAAGCACTTGAAGAGAAGTTAATATCCTTAGAATACCATAGATCATAGTTTGTAGTGTCCTTCAAATATATGAATATAGTTTTGATTGTTACCACATGTGACTCTCTAGGATCTTCTTGAAATCTTTCCACATGGCATATTGCATGTATAATATTAGGTCTAGTTGTAGTTAGATACAGTAATCCACCAATCATGGATCTATACTTAGTCTATTCTATCTTAGGAGATTCATCATTTTTTCTTAATTTACAACCAGTAACCATGGGATTGCATTAGTTTAGAATCCTCCATCCCAAACTTATTGAACATTCCTTTACATATTTTGATTGTGAAATGAATATCCCTTTTTCTGATTAACTAATTTGTAACCCAAGGAAGAAAGTTATCTCCCCAAGCATTGACATTTCAAACTCATTTTGCATATTCTCTATAAAATTCTTACACATGGTCTCATTTCCTCCTGTATACCTTGGAATTCCTACTGCTCTAAGTGTGCAAAATAACTAAGAAACATGAAAGACAAAATGCCAAGGACACCTCAAGATTAGCCAAAAGAGTGGTTCAACGAAAAGGAATGCAAATAAAATGAAACACAAATATTTTTACCTCCCTTGTTGTTGATACCTCTTTGATTGGCCCTTGTTTGGATTGGTTGTGTGCTCCTTAGATGATTGTTTGAATGACTATAATGCAAGCTTTAATATGCAAAATGATGAACAAAGATGGTTGAATGATTGAAGAAGGCTTGAGAATTCAAATGGACAGCATGTAGTTATGAGAGTGCAAAGTGTTTGGGAAAGCAAATGAGCAGCATGTAGTTGCTCAAATCTAAAGTGTTGTGGAAATGCCCTTGAGGAGGGGGTATTTATAGAAGAATTTGAATTCTCTAGAGAATTCAAGGGTCAAGATTGCTCCAACAAGGTCAAGATGAAGGGCTATGGTGGGTTGAGAACCCACAAGCCCTCATCTGACATGTGGAGGTGAAGTGGACAAGAGCAGATGAGGAAAACAAGACATGAGGTGAAAGGCACCCTGGGATGAGAGGACTGCCACAAAGGGGTTTCTTGTCCCCATGGAGAAGGACTTTTTGAGAATTTTAGAATCTCAAAATGTAGGAAGGAAAGGTGGTTGGGGATAATGGAATTAAAATTCAAGAATTAGCAGATGATAGAAAAAGGTGGGTCTAAAGGTGGGACGGTCATGGAATGCGACGGCCTGTGGGTCAGTATGTGGAGATTGTGACAAGTCCAAGGTTCGAAGCCTTGAAAGATGGAATGAATTAAAAATTCACATAAAGAGGAATCTAGGAAGAATAAAAAAGGAAATTAAAAATTCCTTTGGAGAATGATTAGGCCGCACTAATCAATAATTAGAGGACAATTAGGGCCAATTAGATTAAAAGCCAATTTGCAAAGTTGGAGGATGTGACACATCCTAACTAAGGATTAGACATGCAACATCCTCAATAGAAGAGATTAGGGAAATGCATTAGGATTAGGATGAAATGGCATGTGAGGAATTAAATAAATGTAAATATTTACTAATTTTTTTTGATGAAAAGAGGATTATGGAGGGCAAGGTATTAATTTTACCACACCTTTTAGGATTAGCAGAATTAAAAGATAATAATTAAATAATAATATACACTAATTAACCGGATAGAATATCAGTGATAACACAAATTAAGTGTCCAAATTTGGATGTCTAAGATGGTCTCTCTTGAGATGGTGTTACGGCAACATCATTTCAAAGAATATTAAAAACACAGAACCTAGAAGATGGTTAGATTGAAAAGATGCCCCAACACCAGCAAGTGACTAGGAAGGAAGATGATGGGGGTGAAGATGAAGAGTTAGGGATGAAGGATGCCCCCTCGAGAGGACATGTGGGTTCAAGAGAACACGGGTGGGCTCTCGAAATAGATGATGTGATGCAAGGGGAGATGAGGAAGAGAGTAAGTGATATGGAAATGGGTGAAGCACAAATGGATTTGAGGACAAAAGGTGATGTTTCCCTAGTCAAGGTACAAGTCAAAATGGGTTGAGGATGGATGGAAGGTTGTCAATGAGGGAATTAAAGATCCCAAGACAACATGAGGATAGGGAAGGATACATCCCACTGAGTGGTATTGATGAGGGAAGGATACATCCCAAAACACCACTAAAGGATAGGGAAGAATACCTCCCGATGACGATGATGAAAGTGTTGTTGATGAGGGAAGGATACATCCCAAAACAACACCAAAGGGATAGGAAAGGATACTAATGGATGATGATAATGACGGGTCAAGGCTAGTAACAAGACTGAGAAGAAAAGCAAGGATATGATTAGATGATTCAGGCTAAATGGAATGGATGGGGATTGGATAGAGATGTGAGATAAGGATGAAGGGTGAATGGATGGGGGGATACATGCAAGACGCATAGAATGGAAAATGAAATGCAATTTAAATGTATTTTATCATTTTATAAATGTTTCATGAACAAACACACGACACCAGGGTATGAAGAACCAAGGTGAATTAGTTTCTAATGCATAAAACAAACACAACAAACAAAAAGGCTATCCCAACACCCCAAAGTCACAAAAGACCTTGGTCGGGCCAGGTATTGAGATAACTACAAGCACAAAAAGTTCCCCCATAATAACACAAGACCTCAGGGATCTTGGTGGGTACTACGTGGGACAACCAAAAAGACACAAATAGACATAAAAAGATCAAGATATTCCCCTATGTTGACCAATCAAAACACACCATAATATGATGGATTATGGCGGTCTTGATAAGTGATGATAGGGAGCTCAAATGATAAACAAAGCTGTAAGCATCAGCACTGCAATCACTTCAACGCCCTTGCTATAGGATCAAGGGGATAGATGGATTGATGAGGTCTCCAGGAAGGATACATCCCGTTGAGACCAAAGATGATGGAGTTAAAAGATCGTTATGACGCGTGATGTTCAAATCATTGATTCCTGCGATATAAGTGAATCTTGTTTGTTAAGAACTAGCTAGCTAAGAGCATAGCTTGACGACACGACACACGAGAGACATGACAAGATAAGAGACTTCGATGGATGGTAAAGACGGGATAGACAAAACCTAAAGACCTAGGGGCTCGGGAGCCGATCAAAGATTAGCCTTGCCTACGTAAAAGCACAGAGCCCTCGTAGTTCGATAAAAGGCGGACGACTGACCATGATGGAGATTTCGATGGATGACCAAGATAGGATGGAGAATAGGAGAAAACTGGACAAGATAGATCGATGATGGAACCCCGGGGGCAGATCAAATGATCGACCTTGCCTACGTGAAAGCGCAGGGGCAACGTAGTTCGACTAAAGACCGACAACAAATGATGGATGAAAGAGGATGACACTTGGATGGTGGATAAAATGATTGGACCGACACGATGGGACAAGATAGATGAATGATGAAGTGATAAGATAGATGATGTTGGACGATAGTGACTATATAAAGCTTAGGGATGGGATAGTTATCCAAATCATCAAAGATGAAGTGGGCAAATGACATGCTATATAGATGAATGGTGGAATGATGAACGATGAGATAGAAAAGATGTGCAAAAGAAGCAGAAGTGATGACGATAAGATGGATGACATTGGATTGCATGGGGTAAAGCCTATAGCTAGATACCAATGACAAGGGATTAGGAGATGGGATGAGGGGAGAGAAGGGGGGGAGGAAAAAGGATTGTTTGGGTGAAGTGGATAGAGGGATATGATTGGGAGATGGCATGCTAGATAGTCGATACAAAGAGAAAGATGGGAGATGGAAGGACGCCAGGATAGATGGATAGGATGCAGGATTCGAGATGAAAGGATGCTAGGACAGATGGGGAGTATGATGCTATGATAGATGGATACAGAGGATGAAGGGATGTTATGATAGATGAGATTTCCTCCAAGGACTATGCTCACAAAGAAGCTGTGTATGCCCCCACTCTAGATATGTCATATATAATGAGGCATGAGGGACGAAAGAAAAGTGGATGGGAAGATAAAAGAGATAACTAGATGAGAATAGGATGGGTGACTAAGGAATAAGATAGAGCATGGATGAAGGGGATGTATACCAATAGGTGTCCAAAGCATGCATAGATAGGTGCCCCTATTTTGATCAAGATCACAAGAAGGATGGAGGGAATGGGAGATAAACGAGATATGATGGTAGGATGCAGAAGATAGGTGGGATGGGGGGATTTATGAAGAGGACGGATAACAGGAAGACGGGTGCATAACTAGAAGCATAGCAGATGGAGGGAATGCATATCAGGAATTTTCCCCCAAGTGCAGATGGGGATTTACGCATGACGCCTATTTGCCAGGTTTTCATCATGGTACTTATCCAAGGCACTTGTTTGCCAAGTTTTCACCATTGAACGAATTATTTCTCTTTTTTTCTTTTCTTTTTTGACTTTTTTTTTGACTTTTTTGACTTTTTTGACTTTTGATGAAAATGGAGAAGGATAGGGATGTGGATAAGGGAATTTATAAGATACATGATATGGATATGGATGGATGACTCAAGCATCAAGTTCTATACGAGGTAGTAAGAGCCCATGTTCGAACCGACTATTGGATGTTGGTACAACCTTATGAGGATAAATGGATTATGCAAGAGGATGAATTAGGGGGATTTGATGGGGGAGATATGTGGGGTAATGGATGGGATGCTGGAAAGGGTATGGATAGAATGATGGGGTGGATATGTGATGGGGAGATGTGTTCAAGACCAACATTGGCACATGTGGTGGTGGATGTGAAAAGATGAGAGGATTATTGGATGGAGAATGTGTGGATAATGGAGGAGAAGGGGTGGTGAACTTGGAACATAAGGACCCAAAACAGACCTCTAGGAGATGAAAGGTGTAAGGACTAGCTTTTGATTAGGCAATTGGATGTTCTTACAGATTTTCATGTATGGAATTGCATCTTTTTTCTTTGGGATCCGTTATAGTTTTGATTCTTATACAGGCTTTGCGCTCAGTAGATTTGATTTGATTTTGATTTGGTTTGCTTGCTTAATACGTCTTTTAGAAGCGGACATTGGAGCGATCCGCGGATGTTTAGATTGATGGCCTTCAACAACCAGTGCCAGGAAAGCAATGGAATGGGGTGGAGGAGATGGATGATGTGGCGATGGAGGTAGGAGTATGGGGATTATGTGTAGATCGAGGATGTTTGAGTAAGTGCCTTTGTTGATCCTGACTATGGGGTATGTGAGAGGGATGTTTATGATGGATGAGATGGATAGGTGATGAATGGATGAAGGGATGGATAGGATGAGATGGAGGAGGTGATTTTGGGATATAGGGGCCCAAAATAGACGTAGGACTTGGAGGAAACAAGGGCATGGTAGATGGAGGATTAGAGATGGTAGATGGAGGGATGTAAGGACCCAAAATGGATGGAGCAGATGAAGGAGGAAGATGGACGGTTGTTTTGAGATGATACGATAGAGGAGGAGGGATGGCCACATATGATCTGGTGGGATGATGGGAAGAGCCAATATTTCTTTTGGAAAAGGCTCGTTGAGGACGTCTAGAGGTTGTACCAACATCTTTGGATTGCGAGTCGTGAGTAGTACATCCAAGACCTTGCGGATACAAGTGTTCTTTAGCTTGGATGGGCTCTATAATACCTTGCTCATGAAGGCCTAAACCTTTCCTTGATAGTTCATGTTCTTGAGCATTCGATCTAGGACAGGATTTTTGTTATTTTGGAAGAATGACAAGTTCATTATTAGGTGGAAGAGGGGGCTGGTATATGCTTTGTTTTTCTTCCGCATGAATAATGGAGGAAATGTGAGAGGACCAAGGGATACAAGTCATGGGATAGCATTTTTAGGTGATGATGAGGGATCATGAGAAGGAGATGATGGGATAGCAACAGCGGGAGAGGGAGTAGGGGCCATGATAGGATCGAGATTTGTGGTGGTAGGCTCATGCGATGGAGATGGAGCTGGAGTAGTGGAAGTTTGAATGACAAGGGGATCATGGGATGGAATGGATGGGGGACTGTGGTCTTGAGGTGGACTAGATGGGATGGTAGGATCTTGATCTAGAGAAGGGGATATGTTGGCATGCTTTGGATTAGACTCTTGGCATGACTCATCATGTGCAGGAGGCATGGTAATGGACTCTTGTTGGGACTCTTCAAGTGGGGAAGATGGAGGGATGGAAGATTCATGAGGTTCAGTGGGAGGATTGGATTGGATTTGGGTATCGTCAATAGGTTCGATGGCTCTCGGAGTAGGGGGTGGGTGTTCAAAGGATTCAACGGATTTAAAGGATGTGATGGTAGGAGATGGGGGCTTGGTGGATTCAGAGGGTGTGATGGTAGGAGATGGGGGCTCGATGGATTCAGAGGGTGTGATGGTAGGAGATGTGGGTTCAATGGATTTAGAGGGTGTGATGGTGGGAGATGTGGGTTCAATGGATTTAGTGGGTTCAATGGTTTCAATAGTTTGATCAGTGTTAGGGGTGGTAACAACAATGATAGGTGTGGTAGGGAGAAGGGTCTCATCACTAGTGACCGTGGATGATGGATCAAGATGGCATGGTTCCATGACTTCAAGATGTGGAGTTAGGGATGGCTTCTTTGTAATTAGTCCTTGGAGAACTTCTGAAACGAGAGACTTGCATATGGTTGGCTTGGCTAGGGTGGTAGAAATGGATGAGGGATTATGGATTGGTGGACTGGGGTTAGACGGAGGAATGGGATTGAATGTAGGACTATGAGTAGATGAGGGATTAGGATTGTATGGAGGACTAGGAGTAGATGGATGAATAGGATTGGATGGAGGGCTAGGAGTAGATGGAGGACTAGGAGTAGATGGAGGAACGGGATTGGATGGAGGACTAGGAGTAGATGGAGGACTAGGATTGGATGGAGAGTTAAGGTAAGGATATTGGAGTGGTGAATTAAGATAGGGGGACATGGATTGTGGATTAGGACAAGAGGATATAGGTGGTGTAGTGGAACAAGAGGATGTGGGGGATGAATTATAATAAGAGTATTGGGATGGTGGATTAGGATGAGGATATGTGGATGTAGGATTAAGGTAGAAGGGTGTGGATGTAGGATTAAGATAGGAAGGTACGAATGTAGGATTAGAGTGCATAGATTGGCATGGAAGATTAGGGTAGTGGGTATATGCGGATGAAGGATTTAGATAGGAGGATGTGGATGGGGGATTAGGATAGGGGTATTGAGATGGTGGACTAGGATAAGAGGATGCGAGTGTTGGATAAGAGGATGATGTAGATGAAGGGTATGATGTATATGATAGATATCCCTTGTCAAAGGTAGTAGAAGCAACGTGATTAGGCATGGATGAAGACATAATGAGATAACTAGAAGGGGTGATTAGATTGTGGAAAGTGGGTGGAGAGATCTTACTAATGATAATAGCATCAAGGGGATCCACGTCATATTCCTCTTGATCAACAAGACTTTCGTTATCATTGTCAATGTAATTAGGGTTTCCCTTGACCACTATTGATGGAGGATAAAGATTCATGATGGTGAAAGGATGAAGAGGATGGAAAAAAAGATTTTGGATGGGAACGGATTAAAGCTCAAATTGGGATTTTGGTCAAGCTCATATCAGGATTGGACAAAAGCTCAGATTAGGATGATTGGATGGGATTGCTTTTGATTTTGATGGGATTTGGTAGACAGATGATTGGATTAGGTAGATGATTTGATGAATTTGATTAAAGTATTAGATCAGTTTGATTGGATAGGATCAAATGATTAGATGATGTTGATTGGATAATTGTGATTGGATGAACTTGATCGGATTGGTGTGCTTGGATTGATTAGATGATCAGAGGAATGGATTGGTTTGATTAGATAGGAAGAAATAAAAGGTACCACTAGATAGAGCTCAAAAAATTAAGCAATTTTGGTTTTTGAACGAAGTTGATTTGACGTATGGTTTGTAAATGATGGCCCTAGGAAGTTAGGGGTGTGTCCACACTGCAATGCAGGGCTTGGCCGCCCTGGGATGATCAAATTCTTGATAAGAGGAAATGGAAGGTACCACTGGATAGAGATTGAAAAACTAAGCAACTTTGGTTTTTGAACGAAGTTGATTCGACGTACGGTTTGTAAATGGCAGCCCCGGGAAGTTAGGGGTGTGTCCACGCTACAATGCGGGGTGTGGCCGCCCTGGGATGGTAAAATTCTTGATAAGAGGAAATGGAAGGTACCACTAGATAGAGCTTGAAAAATTAAGCAACTTTAGTTTTTGAACGAAGTTGATTCGACGTACGGTTTGTAAATGGCAGCCCCGGGAAGTTAGGGGTGTGTCCACGCTGCAATGCGGGGTGTGGCTGCCCTGGGATGGTCAAATTCTTGA